>JANAVB010005597.1:39869915-39980895 GCA_029216955.1 Iris pallida | reverse complement strand
TAATATTTGATTATTCAAGAGCTTTATAGGGGACTTAAATATATTTAAGAATATATAAGTTGAGGCCATTGGCACCTGTGGCCTACTTTTGAAAGTTTAAAAGTAATTATTTGCTTAAATTACTTGAATTTCATTCCCTACACTCAAAATTCATGACTTTGGGTGTAGTTCTGCTGTTAAATAAAATTGAATTTTGACATCAATGGCACGATGAGCAGAGCAACAAGACATATACAAGAAAGAAAAGCACACAATTAGATTCCCATGATAAATGCTTAATTAGTCACATTTAGTTTCCAGAATAAGTTTTAGTAAAAGCAATTTCGTTCGGGAAGGATTTCTGTTTGATTAAATTCTCAATAAGAAGCCTATACAATGGGCTTCGCAAACTGTTTCAAGTCCTGCTATTACTCAACTCACATCCCTTCGTAAGTCGAAATATACTGTTGGATTGATAATTATATCCATGCAACGATAAAACTTTATTTTCTTCTTTTGTAAAATTTGCTCCCAAGACCACCTAGAAATTATGCAATAGAAACAATCCAAATTTGAAAATATTAAATCTATGTTCTTCCCATATCCATGTTAAAATTTATAATACTTTAGGTAAAAATTATATATTAATATTAATCAAAACAGACAACTCATGAATGCATTATGGCATATTAAACTTACTTTATGTAATTGATGTCAGAGTATTGTATCATGTTTCTAAATTCGGGTGTTGGTTTGTTTGGAAATGCAAATCACATCCCATGAAAGACTTTCAAGTGATATTAAGAGGTCACCTCTTAACACCATTACGAAAATACTGGTCAACAGCGACAGCCAAATCCATCGCTTTTTCGTCATTAAATCAATATAGCGACAGCCTAATGTCGTATTGACAACATTGGAAAAAGCAACAGTGTCATTAAATAGTCAGTGTGAAAATGTCATCGTCATTCCGTCACCCATTTAGTTGCTAATGGAGATATCTCGACGACGACGACGACGACCAAATACGACATGTTCACCTTGAGAGCACGTCTAGAAGTATAGAGGTCAAGCCGTAGATTGGTCGAGTTCCAAGTGAACTCCAAGAAAGATTTATAAATTACATGGACACCAAGTTAGAGAGTTAGTCAAATATTAAATTTAGTTTATTTAGTATTAACTTTTAGGAATATCTTAGTCTTTTCAATGTAATCCTGCAAGTTATAAATATGTCTCTCGGATATGTTCATTTTCTCAATATTATTTTAGGATTTCCACCATATCATCATCTCTCCATCTTTATGCCTACCACACCAAGCAACCCAAAACTCGGGAAATTAGTAGAAGATACTTATTCACTTTTATGTATATAGCAACATTAGTCTAGTACGAATTATTGTTAGTTTATATATATATATATATATACACACTAGACTAATGGTGCACGTGCACGTGAAAATATATAATATATATATATATATATATATATATATATAATATATATAATACACTAGAAGTGGTGCACGTGCACGTGTTATTGTCGGTGGTTTTTTCTCATTTTTTAATTTAATTTTTTAAATGTATATCAAAAAGAGAGAAGGATAGGAATATTTCATTAGCAGCATAAGCTGATCAGCATGAACTTTATAGGAAGGTTCATCCTCGTAGTAATTTCTGATATGGTCTTCGAAAGCAAAACTATCTAGATGACTATAGACTAATGTTGGTGTATACATAGAAGTGAATACAACAATATTATACAAATCTTAATTTCAGAGTTGTGGTGTGTCTACAAGACTATAGACTAATGTTGGTGTATACATAGAAGTGAATACAACAATATTATACAAAACCAGGTATTCGACTTACAGGGATGTATCTCTCTCCTTAATCAGGTATCCGACATTATATATATATATATATATAATATATATATATATAATATATATATATATATAATTCTATTTAATAAAATCAGGTATCCGACTTACAGGGATGTATCTCTCTCCTTAATCAGTCCCCACACATACAAATATTATTTAACAAAGCCCTTATCGACATTACACTGCCTTCGAAGACTCGTCTATTTCTTTCTCTCCATACATGCCAGACTGCCGAGAGTAGTCGTATTATCGCTCTTCTGTATTTCTCCTGCCCCTGACCCTTGCAGACTGCAACTTCCTCGAACGTCTCCTGGATTCCGAACCGACTTCCGCCATTGATACTCAGGTGCTCTCGACAACGCTGCCAAATTTTCCTACAAACTCCACACTGGAAAAATAGGTGGTCACATGACTCAGGCGCTGTCCCACACAGAACACAATCTGTGTTAGTGATTTGAACTCCAAGTCTGATCAACCTGTCCCTCGAAAGCAACCTTCCACGGATTACTTTGACTGCGCACTTCATTTTCACCGCCATATATATATATATATATATATATATTATATATAATATATATATATATATATGGGCGGAATTACAAACAAAAGACCATAGGAAGTTGGAGCACTCGTACATAACTCATTTTGGAAATCTCTATTTTTTTCGTCCGAGCTCTCTAGCCTAATGGTATTAGAGCGGACATCCGGAGGGGCCGGCAAGGTTCGAGCCCCCCAGTTGTGTGTGTGAGTGGGATTTCAAAAAAAGAAATCTCTATTTTCCCAGACAATCGAAAATTCCGACCCCATATATATATATATATATATATATATATATATATATATATATTCCCAGACAATCGAAAATTCCGACCCCATATATATATATATATATATATATATAAAGAATGTTAATTGTGGCGAACGCTCCCACCGGAAATCGATCTCCTGACCACTCGGGCCACATGCATCTCTCTTAACCACTAGGCTAGAGGTCATTTGCTATATATATATATATATATATATATATATATTATATAATATATAATATATATATATGATGTCGTTATTGACACTCCTAAAATATCATACACTCCTCTTTATTTTTTTTTTTATTCAAATTCCAAATCTATCATTTTCTTAACATTATTTACACTCCAAAAATGTCATCTTGCAGTCCTCCCTCCATGTATGCACACATTAATATTAGATTTTATGTAAGGATAAATTTGAAATTTGAATGATATAAAATTAAAAAGGAGTGCATGTTGACATTTTATGAGTGTTAATAATAGCACCACATATATATGTAGAAAAAAAATTACTCGCCGCTAAGGCCATCTCCAATGGGGGTTTCTATATCTTCTATTTCTATGGTAGAAATTAATTTAAGGAAAAAAACTTCTCCCAACCATGAATTTTATCAATCCTACATCACTATCACATAGGATAAAAATCGGAATAAAATTCATGGTTGGGAGAAGTTTTTTTTCTTAAATTAATTTCTACCAAAGAAATAGAAGAGATAGAAACCCCCATTGGAGATGGCCTTAGCGGCGAGTAATTTTTATTTTTCTACATATATATATGTGATGCTATTATTAACACTCCTAAAATGTTATCATGCACTTCTCTTTAATTTTATATCATTCAATTTTCAAATTTATCCTTACATTAAATCTAGTATTAATGTGTGCATGCATGGAGGGAGGAGTGCAACACGACATTTTAGGGGTGTAAATAATGTTAAGAAAAGGATATATTTGGAATTTGAATATTAATAAAAAAATAAAGAGGAGTGCACGATGACATTTTAGAAGTGTCAATAACGACATCATATATATATATATATATATATATATTATATATATATATATATATATATATATAGGGTCGGAATTTTCGATTGTCTGAAAAAATAGAGATTTCCAAAATGAGTTATGTACGAGTGCTCCAACTTCGTATGGACATTTGTTTGTAATTCCGCCCATATATATATGGCGGTGAAAATGAAGTTGTGCGCACTCAAAGCAATCCGGGGAAGGTTGCTTACGAGGGACTGGTTGATCAAACTTGGAGTTCAAATCACTAACGCAGATTGTGTTCTGTGTGGGACAGCGCCTGAGTCATGTGACTACCTATTTTTCCAGTGTGGAGTTTGTAGGTACATTTGGCAGCGTTGTCGAGAGCAACTGGGTATCAATGGCAGAAATTGGTTAGGGATCAAGGAGACGTTCGAGGAAGTTGCAGTCTGCAAGGGTCAGGGGCAGGAGAAATACAGAAGAGCGAGAATACGACTACTCTCGACAGTCTGACGTGTATGGAGAGAAAGAAATAGACGGATCTTCGAAGGCAGTGTAATGTCGATAGAGGCTTTGTTAAATAATATATATATAGAGAGAGATCGTTTGTATGTGTGGGGAATGATTAAGGAGAGAGATCTGTCCCTGTAAGTCGGATACCTATTTTTATTAAATAGAATTACCATTTCTTCAAATATATATATATATTATATATATATATATAATATATATATATATATATATTTTTTTTTGAAGAAGGTAATTGTATTCATAAAAATAATAGGAGGACAGCCAATTAGGCGTGCCTAGTATATATATATATATATATATATATATGTGTGTGTGTGTGTGTCTGTGTGTGTGTGTGTGTGTGTGTGTGTGTGTATTGTACGGTTTTAACCATCTTTTCATTTCTCCATCTTCATATCTACCACACCACAACTCTGAAATTAAGATTTGTATAACATTGTTGTATTCACTTCTATGTATACACCAACATTAGTCTATAGTTTTCTAGATAGTTTTGCTTTAGAAGACCATGTCGAAATTACTAGGAGGATGAACCTCCCAATAAAATTCGTGCTTATCAGCTTATGCTACGCATGAAATATTCCTATCCTGCTCTCTTCTCAAATCAAAAGCCATGATAATGTAGTATTTAATGATGCAACTTGCAGAAACTTATGCATACAAGATCTAATGTTTCCACTGTTCAAAGAAGAAAAGTTAATGATGCTATTTGGATGGCAATTGAGCTACCAAATAATACATGTAGCGATTTCCTACACCAACTTGATCAAGCACCACATTGTACAAATACTTAATGTCACATCAAGTTCAAGTTTGATCCAGATGTGACCATGTGGATGAAATATATATATATATACTTTCTTGGCAATATGCAGACAGAGAGATCACAAAATGGCTATATATGAATTAGCTGTAGAAACAGTATATAGTGCATAAGAAAAGAGGAACACATTTTCAAAACTTCTTTAAAAGAACAGTAACAAACTGGAAGGAGAGGTACCTGGAAGGAAAGTATGGAGTACAAAGGATCATGCCCTGCAAAAGCAAAAAAAACCCTACAGCGCATCACTGTTAAAACAAAAGGGAAATATATAGATTTTCCTGTTGGAGCGCAGTAACCAAATTGATGGATTGAAGGAAATGGAGAGAGAGAACAAAGATCTTACTTTACTCTAGCTGCAGATTAAGCCAAAAAATAAACCTACAGTATTATTAGTATGCCAACAGAACTCAGAAAGTAGAACAAAGAATCACTGTGAGAGTTCAACAGAATCAAAAATTCAGAGAATATGAACAAACAAACTCAAGGAACAGTTCATAGAAAGGAAAATTTCATGCTCTTACCTGTATATACAAATATAGGCAAAACCCTACTATTAGTAAGAAGAACAAAGAAACACTGTGACAGTGCCCCCACCAGAAAATTGAAGAGGAACAAAACAATTTCTTAGGAGAAAGCTGTGTGGAGTCTACACTGTAAGTAAAAGATTGTTTTAAAATTCTCAGTACCTTGTCATGAAAAAGACGAAAAAAAACCGAGTGTTTGTTTGTTCATTCAATAATTTAGCTTGAATTCTAAATTAGCAGACAACCAGAATCAAATTTTCCATCCACAGCCAAATTACAGAAGCGATGCATCCATGGAATAATATAGCAAATATATTTATGATTTAAAATTCCTTCACGGTCATGAACAGAAGAGGATGTACATCAGCCCTAAAAGAAGCTAACCAAACCCTTAGTTCTTGATAACAGCAACAATTACTTAGCAAGCAACTGATTAAAGCTAATTAAACACCGAGAGCGGAAGAAAACCTCCGTTGTGCGATTCCACGACCGCCATGACCATCTCGTCCCCGTTCTCCCCGCCGGGGGCGATCAGGTTCCCGAACTGCACCCCCACCAGATCCCGGCTGCTGCTGCCGCTGCTGCTGTTCGCGGAGCTGTTGACGTCGCAGGAATTCGCCGTCATCATCATCATCGCTGGGGCGGAGCGGAGGCGGCGTTGGCGGTTGATGCCGACGTGGCCGAGGGCTTCTTCCGCTCTTCTTCTCGTAGGCGATCCCGCGGGCCTTGGCCTGGGAGTCCCTGA
Organism: Iris pallida; assembly: GCA_029216955.1. Classification (NCBI taxonomy): domain Eukaryota; kingdom Viridiplantae; phylum Streptophyta; class Magnoliopsida; order Asparagales; family Iridaceae; genus Iris; species Iris pallida. The sequence continues at coordinate 39,974,611 of JANAVB010005597.1, read as the reverse complement.
CCTCCCTAGGTAGAGCCGGACGGCGCGCGTGCCGAAGGGGTTGGCCTCCGGCTGGCCGCCGTTCTCCTCGAAGGCGGCGCGGAGGCGGCCGACGAGGGCGTCGAGGCTGCCCCAGGCCTGGCGGAGCGGGCAGGGGCAGGGGGCGGGGGGGTTGGGGTGGCCGAAGAAGGGGCAGCCGCCGGAGTGGACCTTGGTCTTGCCGAACTGGTCGAGGTAGCGGAGGAACTCGAGCACGTGGGCGCCGCTGCAGCGGGAGAGGGCGAGCGGGGGGCGGTGGTTGCGGAGGTACTGGCCGAAGGTGTTCCAGTCGCGGCGCTTCTGGGACTCGTAGCGGCTGGGCCGGCCCCCGTCTCCGCCGCCGCTACCGCCGCCGCCGACGCCGCAGTCCATGCCCGGTGCTAGCATCTCGAATCTAATCTAAATTAGCTCTCGGTCAGTTGGAACGTGAATGATTAGAGTTTGTGGAAAGGAGAAAGAAAGTGAGAGAGGAGATATATAGAAATGTGTTTTGATTATTATATTAGGGGGGGGGGGGGAAATGATTATAGAATGATGACGTGACGTTTTGTGAGTGGTGCGGGTTTGGTGTCTGTGTGTGGTTGTAAATATGGAGGGAAGTTAGGTTTTTGTTTACAGAGAGAGAGAGAGAGAGTGTGAGGGGGAGGAGAAAGGAAAGGACGGAGGGAGGGGAGACAATCAGTGGGGCCCACAACGTAGACATCCACATTGGGGTCGTGGGGGTGACAGGTCTGGGGAAAACACGTCCCATCAACACGCTCTTGCTCTCTCCCCTCTCTCTCTTACCTGCTCCCAGTCTGCAGTAAGAAATTGGGAAATTTAAATAGCACCGAAGTCCTCGGCTACGATCTTTTCAATTCCTCGGCTATTGGTAATTGCTAATTTGGTGCTGCTAGTCCTTTGGATTGTTTGTTTTTTCATTTTTTTTCTTTAGAAAGATATTCCTTTGCCTTTATATTTGACGGCAGCAAATTGTATGGTAAACTAATCAAAGTTTTAGGATCTCTCCTTTTGTATGCACAAGGATTGGTTTGGGATTTCATTACTGCGGTACTAATTTCTAAAAAGTGGCAGCCTAAATCGTTTTTGACATCAAGTTTCCACCTATTTTTAAAATTTTGGGAATTATGAAAAAAATTGAAACAAATTACGCAAAGATCTTCGAGGTAGAGGGGTTGGGTGGAAGCTTACGAGAAACTTTAATCACCATAAGCTCACCAAGAGGAGGAGAATGCTCAAGGTCGACGCAAGATTGGCTCCAAGAAGATCATGCACGAAGACGATCCAAACGGCGAAGCCACGTCCATAATATCATCACCGACTAGTACAAGATGAGGTTCGTGTATGCTCACTTTCATCACCGGCGGCATCACCAACTCGAACTCCAACATCGAGATCCAATAGTTTTGGGAAAAAGAATGTAAAAATTTTCAACATTTTGAAAGGAAAAAAATTTGTATATTGCTTTTCTTAAAAAAATTCAACTTTAGATATTATTATAGGGATGTCAAGACTACATTGATCGTGAAAGGATCATAGAAAGAAAGAATAATAGATAGAATGACAAATCTGATTACAACATGAATAAAAAAAAATCAAAAAAGAAATACGGGACCAGATCAAAGGACATCTATGTTTGCAATATGCAGTTATACAACGAATTATATGTTCTTCATAATATTCGTGTGTCAATACATTTCTATCGTATGTAAAATAGTTGCACTAAAGTCCGCAAGTCTTACAAGTTCTGGCTAGCTTGATTTTTTATGTAGATTTTACAAAACTTATCAAATCGTACATTGAGAATGTTTCCTTGTAAAGGATGTTCTTCAAAGTACAATGTCTATTTTTGGAAGCATTTACTCGGAGGAGGAATTTATTTATTTACTATCTGTCACGCCCCAGAACCAGAATACCGGAAAGCGGGGGCAGACATAGCCAGCTACGCAATCCCAAAGTACGTTAATACTCTGAAATCACGTATAAGCTGTCAAGACATGGGGGTTACTCTACAAGCCATCAGTCAATCCTAAGGTTTAACAATCCTAGGTATCTCAATCACATGCAATTATACAAGAGCAAAGAGCACGATCATCATACATACAATAGTAAGGCGTCCCGAACCATATATACATGCCTGATCATGAAGCCAGTACCACAGAACTGATGACTAGCTAGAGTATTAGTCGTACATGATGAGGACTAACTATAGTCTAGAATACACATATCATGTTTATGCCCGTAGGCTACAATTTCAAGGAAAATACCAAAACACGAGCTAAACACGTGCTCGGGGCTAAACGTTACAAGAGGAGAATTTACATATCTGTGGGAGGATGAAAAAGAAACCCATTGAGGCACTCTGGTGCTCCGGCTGGTCACCGTCGAGTAGATGGTGCGGTAGATCCTTCAGACCCTTCTATCAGAACCTGGCCATACAAAACCAGTGGGATCAGACCCCAAATAGCAAGTACCACAAAGGAGGCCAAACTATGAACTTAAAACCAGCAGTCATAGGCAATCAACAAGGAGAGAAAGCAATAAGTAAAGGAGGATCGAGATTCGGGCAGTACCAATGCACTCATCCTGAACTTAGAGAGACTGTAAGTAAAGCATCATTGAGCATAAAGTAAACAGGAGAACATGTTAAATAAATAGAGCCAGGAAATATACGAAGAGAGGACGAAGGTACTGTTCCGGAAGCCAGGTTACAACCCTTAAACCAAATAAGGACCGAAATTGTAACCCTTCGCCTGAACAGAACTTGGTCTCTGATCATTTATTGCTAGAGGTGACAACCATTAAGTGACAATCAGAGAGTGACAATACAGAGTACAATACATAAGAGTGACAATCCTTGCAACCATGATCCTGGAACAATTAGGAACTGGATCTGAGAAGGTGATATACGATGGGATAACCATGGGACTATTCAGATAACCAGGTTACAACCCGTAAACCAAACAAGGACCGGGGTTGTAACCCTTCGTCTGAACAAAACTTGATTTCTTCCACCATTTATCGGCAAGATAAAATAAGAAATCAGGACATGTAACAATCATGTACAAGATCAAGACAAGACTAGACAGACTGAACTCCATCCAACATTCACGGCCAAGCAATAAGTACGGCTTGATACTTTAACTAACTAGGGTTATCACAGGCCTAGTTACTAGCAAGATGCAGTGAGATTGTTCCACAGCCACAAGCCCTGCAGACCATCCAGATTATCCAGGCGAATATTAGTACAATAAGAGTGCAACACATGACAGTGTGCTGGAAGTGTCCCCTACTCGTCGACAGGCTACAAATCCACAAGCGTGCCCAGGTAACGGGATTGCCTGTAGCTGAAAAATCTCTTCATGACTACTGGATTATTCTAGTTGTTAGCCTTAGTCGATTTCAGTGGGTACCCCCGACCGTGGTACTCAGGGGTCCCCCGTCCTAGACATGATGCAAGATAAGACGGGTTCATTTGTACAAGCACAATCGTCCATGGTGTCCAGGTCATTCATTCTTATGATGTCGTGTTGGCCGTCGCAACAGCAATTCGAGAAATATCATGTCAGGTTTATCATGTCAAGAGTGCGCCACGGTGGGCCACTGTCAAGAGTGCACCACCACGGGTCACTATCAAGTCATGTTACTTGTTTCTGGTTACTGGTTACAGGTTAGAGTGCACCATGACAGGTCACCATCGTGTCAGGCAATTTCATTCGTTAAAGAAATAGCAAGCTTCTAAGTGGGGTCGTCGCAATTTAGGCCAAGAATAGAAAATGTACAGTACAATCCGGAGCTCCATATCAAAATAAAAGAAACTTGCACAGTTAATTAATATTATTATATATATATATTCTTAAAGCCAAGAAAAAACTCTACAACTTTCATGTTGGGAGTGGAAAAAAATTCGGACCATAAATCGCGCAAATAAAATATTAAACAATCAAGGTGGACCCCATGCGGCCCAAAAGTGGGAGAACATACATGCGGCCAAAGAGAGTGGGAGACCACCCATGCGGCCAGCCAAAGCTTATGCGGCCAGAAAATAACTGAAGGGGCCATGCGACCAGCAAGAAATATTCATGCAACCAAAAAGTCAATGAGAGAGGAACCCGCAATTAAATGCAAGCTCCACTCGAACAAAAGAAAAGGGCACGTGGCCACTCGAGTACAGAGGCAATGTGGGACCCAATAATTAATGCAGTAAGAAAAGGTTCACGTGGCCAAGCAATGATGACAAGTATTATAATATATCATGCAAATACATGCAGCTCAAGAAAAGCCATGCGGCCAAAAATATCTAATTTTGGCCAAGTATTAAAAGTGCATGCGGCCAGAAATATTAAAGCCATATGCGGCCAGAATGTTTGTAAGCATGCGACCAAATCTAATACTCCATGCGGCCAAGAATGCTGAATGCTATAGCATCTGCGGCCAGAGTGTTAAGCATGCAATTTATATATATATAAGCAAGCAAACTTGCTTATGCATGCAAGTACATGCAACAAAATTTGCATGCGGCCAAGGGAGCTTGCACAAACAAGCAAGCAAAATGCAACAGCAAATGCATTAATTCTACCACATTTAATGCTAAGGGTGCTAATGCAAATATTTAATATATAGGCCATGCACTAATATACAAAGTCTACGTGACCATGCATTCTTTTAATGCATGCAAAAGCCTTAATGCAAATACTACATACGGCTATTATTACTCCCATATGCGGCTCACAAAATTTCCCATGCGGCTGAATGCTTCAGAGAATCCATTTAGAATATGCATTAAAATATTGCATGCATTGAAATATACATTAAAATAATACATGCATATGTGGCTGACTGCTAAGGCCATATGCGGCTGAGAAATGCAAGGCAATTAATTAAATGGCCATGCAATTAATGCGTGCCAGCAAACGTTTGAAAGATGGCCATGCGGCCAGGGCTAATAAAATAGTAGCCATGCGGCCAGCCAATGGCCTATGCGGCTCAGGCAAGTTGCATGCAAGCTTGCAAGCAACTAATAAAAGGGTCATGCAATTAATTAATGCTCATGCGGCTGATAGTTAAAAATGCTCATACGGCCAACAAATATTTGACGGCCATGCGGCCAGAAATATTTGCTCATGTGGCCAACAAATATTAAAAGTGCAATTATTGACTTCCACAGAGAACATGTCCATGGAAAATACCATGGCCTCCATGCTCCACCGAACAACAATAGGAACCCAAATCCAGACTCCCATAGGTCAAATTTGAGTAAAAATGGAATTCTCTACAACATGGAACCATCAGTTGACAAAAACATGCAAGTTTGACAGATCAAAATCCATGAAAACTGAAAATACCATAAAGCTAGATCTACAACAATCCACTCGGTAGAACCGAAAACTCCAAGTTCTAAAGAAGCTTAGAATCATGCAAAGAAGAAGAGGGAACAAACAGAAATAAATTTGTTCAAGGTTCGGCAAGGTGTACTTGCCTCTCTCTCTCTCTAATGGCTAGGGTTTGGTGGAAAAGAAATGAATGAGGGTGAATGAGGAGGGAGAGAGAAAAAGTGGCTTATATAACAAGCTCAAGTGATCTCCACCATTCATTCATCTCCACTCAATCTAAACCATACACCTCATCTCATAAAGAACCAAACTAAACCAAACCAAGTCAAAGTGGAACCGAACCAAATAAAATCAAATCCAAGTTAAACCAAGTCATGAAAATCCAACTCTTCAAATTTTTTTAAAATATCACGCAAATCGGTAAATTCGAAATACGGCTCAAATAAACACGTATCCGTATAAAATATCGATACAGTGAGACGGGTCTCACACTATCTCCTATAGCTCAAGTTGTAGGGGAGGCATTAAGCTCTCCAATCTTGGTGGATTCAATCCCAAGGGGAGCATAATTTTTACTTATTTTCCAAGAGACATGCCGTATGGATTTCTGTAAGATGGTGGGTTGTGGAGGAGCTAGGCCATGATAGAGCATGGAGGTGCAAGATGACAGGGCCGCTGTGAAGCGTAGAGGTACGAAGCATATTTCTACTAATTTTATCCCAAAAGAGCATAATTTTCACCTGTTTTCTAAGATCCATGTCATGTACGTATCCATGCGAGATGAATTGAGTCACGTCCCGAGTTGACAAACCGTTCGTCCGTGGTAGTATTATGCCGAATCGGTCGTCCTCGCTAAGGCGTGATGTCGTACGAGTCTATAATTGAACTCGTACAAGGCAAGAACGTTACGTTTGTTCATTATATTGAAACATCAAGTTAAAACTTCACAAATTACATCAGAATTGAACACGCAGTTTAGGAAGATAGAAATATGTTTTTCATTTATAGCTTGCAACGAAGTGCAAGTCGTAATTACATTGGATGCCGTTGCGGCTACATTGATTGAAAAAAAAAAGAAATATACTCGACAAGCTGCCTGAACTAATACTTGTTGTTCCATACATTCGCCCATTTATACATAAGTCTTCGATAAATTGGCTTCAAAATACTTCAGAATAGAAAGAGCTTTAAAACGTCTCTTCGCACTTCAGCTTCAGTTTAGAGCTCCCGCAGCACCTGGAGAGTTAGAAAGGGGGTTAGCACACTTGCTTAGTGGACGAGACGAATCCACTCGTCCAAACCGTCTTCGATTGTTAAGGTATAATTGCTTTAGAGTTTTCTTTCTATTTTGAACTAAATGAATTCAGTTCATATCGATAGCCATCTTTTAAGTAGTAAAGCATAAAATGAAACATAACGATTTATCACAGTTCTTACCACGGCCATGCTCGTCCCTGCATAAAAACAGAGATAATACTTACTACCTGCATAAGACAATAGGTGAGCATGCTACTATCTTATATATGCGGTCACTGGTGTTACACACCACTTGGGACTATCTCAACGGCATTTCGGCCCGTTCAGTCTAGGTTACAAGCCTGACTGACGGTCCCGTAATACATCAATGCCGAAGCACTATTATTCATTTCTCCTAGGTCGATTCGATACCGATGCCCCGGATACCGATTCGAGGAAAATCAAACTTGTGCACAAGTTGTCCATGACCATGCCAATGCGTGAACAGTTTAATATATGCAAACATATTTGTATAGCACGGACAGTATTGAACGGTATTATCATTTCTCCTAACTCATGTTGGCCTATTGGTCACACCCGATTTTAATAATCGACATAAACTTAAGTCAATACACAAAATATACGAACTGCTGCTAATCATTTCAGGTCTTGTGAAATCAATATCAACAAGCGTAACTACTACATCAGCAAGCACGTAAATCATCATTCTGAAGCTTATTTTTATTGGAATCTAGTCCGAGTCATTTTATAATTTATTATATATTTTATCTTTATTGTGTCTAGGATATAAATTGTAAGATCGACTAGATAATACTGGCTTAGGTTAATCATAGTCCACTTTTCTATACAGTCTACCTATCCGTAGTTCACCTACCAAAAAATTTATTTTCATTCTGCAACAGAATTTGACAAATGTCTTACATTTTTACTGAGATAGAACTCAAATCGAGTTCGGCCCGAGTTTTGTCCGAACTCTGACCGAGTTTCGTTAGTTTGAGTTTAAATATTTGTTGCCTCCAAATCTGCATGCAACGTTCATTTGTGAAATCTTTGCATCAGAGCTCTGCCCGAATTCTTCCCGAGTTCGGTTCTATAAAACACCTATAAATAGAAGAGAATTTCTCATTCCAAATCACTCAATCAATTTCATCTTCTCTTCTCTCTTCAATAAGGGTTTTCATCCGATCAAAAGTTTTTATATCACATCTACACTTCTTTTAGCCAAAAGCCAGTAATATCTATTTGATCTAGAGTCTTTTGGTTTCTCAAGAGTCGTAAAGAGGCTGTTCAAAGTATAGAAACTATCTCTGTTGTGGAGCCGGTCGTGCGCTCGTTACCAAGCACGGTGTTGTGAAGTTGGTCATGCACTTGTCACCAAGCACGATGTTGTAAGGGGCTGCAAGCTCTTAATTAGCTTGTGCCTTAGTGGATTAACATCGAGCAAGAGTACTCGAGACTGGATTAGTCCTCTCGGAGGGATACCAGTATATATCGCTGTGTCACTGAGTTTGATCTCTCTATCTCTTGCTATATTTATTTATTGTCTCTTATTCACTGCCATATTTATATGGTTATAATATTAAATTGGTAATTATTTTTCGCTGTACTCGTACTCACTCTATTCACCCCCCCTCTCGAGGAGCTCAAAGGTCCTACAATTGGTATCAGAGCAGGTTATATTTTAATATAACAAAACTCAGAGAGTATATATGACAGTCGTGAAATCAATATTCAACGGTGAAGGACAATCCACAAATAGACCTCCACTATTTCATGGTACAAACTATACTTATTGGAAAACACGGATGACATTCTTTTTAAAGTCTCTTGACTTTGATCTTTGGTTTGTAGTAGTTGACGGTTATAAGAAATTGACACCTACAGTAGTTGATAGTCTGCTTGTAGATAAGCCTCATGACAAATATACAGAGGCTAAAAAAGCAAAGGCTAGTCTAGATGCTCGTACCATCAACGCACTGTTCTGTACAATTGACAAAATAAAATTCAACAGAGTTTCAACCTGTAAGACGTCTCATGAGATTTGGAAACTTCTTGAGATAAATCATGAAGGTACTTTCCAAGTGAAGGAATCCAAAATTAGTAGACTAACACAGGAGTATGAATCTTTTAAGATAAAATTCGGTGGGTCAATTACACAGACGTTCACACGTTTCCTTGATGTTACTAATCCTTTACAATCTCATGGTAAGAATTACAGTAATCATGAGAAGATCAGAAAAGTGCTACGGGCTTTAACCAAGAACTGGAACCCAAAGGCAACAGCAATCATTGAAGAAAACGATCTCACCACCATGCCTCTGGAAACACTGATGGGCAAGCTCATGATTGTAGAAGCATGAAATTTCAGAACCAGAAATCCTATGCGCCTAATACTACATACGCCAGGAGGCTCGGATGAAGTACTTGGCACAGCAAACAGCAAAAGCATAGACATTAAAAAATATTTTTATTTCATATAAAAGTCTATTACATGTCTAAAAAAGGATGTACAAAGGAGAACTTCTATAAAATGAAAAGACCCTAAGTCTACAGCCAGGCACAGCAACCACCATGCGCTCTCAAACAGGCACATCTTGCCATGCGCTCTCAAACAGGCGCATCTCGCCATGCGCTCTCAAACAGGCACATCTTGCCACGCCAGGCACATCTCGTCATGAGCTCTCAAACAGGCGCATCTCGCCATACGCTCTCAGTCAGGCGCATCCCTTCAGCGGTTCAGTTATGTGCATCCCTTCAGCAGCTCAGTTATGTGCCGCCCTTTCAGTCAGGCACATCATGAAGTCTCAGCATATGCGCCATCAAATGCTTCGACTAATGAAGTATTTATTGAGCAGAACGAGGGTGGACAATCAACCCTCTAGCTGGAGGAAGAGCTCTCCAAACCAAGGAAGAGGAGAGCACCGCAATCGACCCGCGGCTAAAGGAGCAGCTTTCAACCCAACCAGAATGGGCAACACCCACTCTAGCGGGAGGAGGAGCTCTCCCAAAGCCCAAAGAAGATGATCGGAGCACCACAATTCCGATCTGCGGCTCTTCCAGTATAACGGAGACGGGGCTCAAGCATCCCCATCTTTGGATGCAACAGGCACCTTCCACCTGCCTCAGAAGCCCTCAACTCCGACTTTTGGATGTAACAGTCACCTCCAAGTACATCAATGAAGACAACGCGTCGTATCTTCACTGTCACGCCCCAGAACCAGAATACTGGAGAGCGGGGGCAGACATAGCCAGCTACGTATATTGAAATAGAATACATCTTAACTATACGGTCACGGTTGTCTAGATATGAGGGTTTACTACAAGCCAGCAGTCTCTTAAGGTCAAGCCTATTGTCTCAATCTCAAGCAATTAACAGAGTTACAAGATATTAGAGCATCAAATATATATATATAAGGCGTTCCAAATATTACATATTGGATGATCATGAAGCTAGTCGTACAAAATAATAGGACTAGCAAGAGTTCAGTCATACATGATCAACCCTAGGATTTGTTAATCATGTTTACAGCCCGTAGGTAGACAGTAAGTAAATGTGCATCGAGCTAACAGGTGCTCGTCGGCTAAATGCCTCAAAAGAATAAATTTACATATAAGTTGGTGAAACAAAAAGGGAAAACCCACTCGTAGCCCGGGTTCCGTCTAGTGTTCACCATTGGGCTGGAAGCTTGGTAGATCCTTGGGAGCTGCTCCGAAATCTGGCCACACAAAACCAGCTTGGTCAAACCCCAGAAAGAGCAAGTGCCACAAGGAGGCCACAAATAAGAACAAAAGCTAGCATATCAGAACATAAAGAATAAAAGAAAAATACAAGTAATAAAAGTACACAGAGCGATAAACGACTAGGGACGTGGAACCATTCCGGAAGCCAGGTTACAATCCTTAAACCAAACAAGGACCGGGATTGTAATCCTTCGCCTGAATAGCTTATTGTCTCTACTCATTTATCGTTAAGATAAGGAAAACAAACATGCTCAGGAGATAGCAGGTACTGGAGCTAGACAAGACTTAGACAAGGCTGGACATCATGCATTCACAATCGGCCAAGCAAGTACTACGGCTTACTACTTTAACTAACTAGGGTTATCATAAGCCTAATTACTAACAAGATGCAAGTGATAATTTCCAGTCCTAGGCCCTGCAGACCATCCAGTTATCCTTCCGCGGGTTGAGAGTTATAGGTGGGTACATTGCCCGAGAGACAAATGTATCCTTAGGTGACTTAGAGGGTGCAACACATAACAGTGTGCTGGAAATGTGCTCTACTCGTCGGTAAGGTACAAGTCCATTAAAGCGCCCAGATAACGAGATTGCCTGTGACTAGGAATTCTCCATGTTCTAGTTTGATCTAATAATTAGCCTAATCCAATTTAGCGCGAGTCCCTGGCCGTGGTACCCAGGAAGTCACGTCCTAGACATGATGCAAGACAAGACAAGTGGATTGTACAAGCAAGCAAGCAGGAACACCCACGGTGTCAAGTTGATTATACGAGTCAAGTTACAAGTTACAAGTCAAGTCAAGTCAGGAGTGCGCCGTCACGGGCCACTATCAAGTTATCAAGATAAATTATGTCAGGATACTTGTCAGGAGCGCACCACGACGGGCCACTATCATGTCAGGTTGGTCATGTCAGGAGTGCACCACTACGGGTCACTGTCGTGTTATGCTAGTTCCTTGTCATACCATGCCATGTACCATAGTCATTCCAAACATATTAAGTAAAAATCAGTTCGTGACAAAAGGGAGCCAAGCTTAGAGAAATAAAACTAAAACTCCAAGAGCCAATGGCTTGCGCAAGGGGTCAGGGGGTTAGATTACGCAGGTGTCAGCTGCGCAGGGAGCCAAGTACGCAGGGGCATAGGGCGCAGGGGCAGATTGCGCATGAACAGACTGCGCAGGAGTAAACTGCGCAGGGGTGGATTGCGCAGGGGTGGATTGCACAATGGTCGAGTGCGCAGGGGTTACTTTACGCATGGATGGCTTGCGCATGGCTAGCTTGCGCCAGCGCAATCCAGCGCAGCGCAAAGCACTGGCTGAGCCTATGCGCAATCGGCCATGCGCTAAAGAGCACAGGCCGGGGTGCGCAAACGGTCAAGTGCTAAAGAGCACTGGCCGAGAGCCTTCACCAAGGCTGAGATGAACTCCTCAAGAACACCAAAAACTTCAAATCTTCATAACTTAGCCAAATCAAAACCAAATCTAGATTTTCAAAGTTCTAACTTGAGTAAAATCGAATTCTCTTCCACATGGAAGCATTAAAATATGCAAAAATCGAAGTTTAATGGATCAAAACCAAGGATTTTCGAAAATGGTTAAAACCTAGATCTAGAAAAATGAAAGCTCCAAATCACAAAATGTCAGGTTCTAAAGTTGTTCTCCATGGCCTAATCTAGTTAATGGACAAATAAAAAGTGGTGCTTATTTGATGGCAAGGTGCACTTGCCTATGGGTTGGGGAGTTGTGTGGAAGAAGGAAGAAGTTGTAAGAAATTAATAGAGTTATGGAGGAGAAAGAAAAGGTTGGTAGGTTTTAATGAGGGTGGTTGTGATGGAATGGAGGTGGAGAATAGGCTAAGGTGTTCCACTCATGATGAACCAAACCAAACCAAACCAACTCCACAAAATAAAACCAAGCCATGGTCCAAACCTATTACGAGAAACCAAAATCCGCAAGTCGAGAAAATAAAATACGTGCCAAAAATCAAATTACGAGTACTAATACAAAATACAAAAAATGGGGGTGATATTCACCCTAGGGGGCATCTCGTCAACAGAATGTTCTCGAGCAAACAAATTCATTTCGGGAGGATATGAGAGAACGAGAAGCAAACTCTCCCCATGCCACTATTTATAGGCCGGGCAAATCAAACCCATGCGCCCAGTGGCTGGCTCTCCGAATCCCGTGTAATAAATTTGCATTAATGGTGATGAACCTGACGCTTCAAATTTAGCCAAGTCAAAATGGCTATTTAAAGTACTCGAAGAACGTAACAGTTGGACCAATAAAAATGTGTCATGCAAAGCGGATGTGCCGGCCAGACCGTACATCATACAGATGCGTCCATCAGCACCAAGTGCCTTATAGGTATGTACCCCAATGCGTCCCCATGCGCCTAGTGGAACGCAGATCGATGCGCCTACTCAACGGCCCATCACCTGTCAAGAATATTAAATGCTGAAGTCTGACAGAGTTGGCAGCACATCCCCCGAGGACTGAACAGTTGGCAGCTTTTTCAGAAGACGAAGCGTCATCGACGTCAGCATCATCATTACTTTCCTCCGGCGGTTACAAGCCACGTGGCCGCCCAACCATTCGCATGCGCCTCCCCAGCCATGCGCCGAAATCTCTGCATGCACCTCAAAAGCCATGCGTCTCAGACTTTTCTCTGATTCCTAAAGACAGAAGTCAAGTCACTACTGAAGCCCCGCATGCGCCTCAAAAGCCATGCGCCCAGACTGGTTCATGACTCCTAAAAGTTACAAGCCTAAGTCTCCTCATGCGCCCAATTCCAGGCGCATCCTATCTGATCACTCTCCACCAAATCCGAGATCTTTGAGCCATGGACCTACGACACGTGTCCTTTGACTCGATTCAGCCTATGAAGGGGTGTTAATCACGTAGATCTCAGCAACTGAAAGATCCTCTCCATTGCTACGTGTCAGCTCGGTCACAGCCCACAAAGGCAACATGAAGGAATCAACTCCTCAATCAGGGCGTATCGCCCATGTGCCTCCATCAGCAATCACCATGTGGCATTCCTACGACCAAGTGCATCCGACATATGCGTGCATGAGCAGCCAGCCTACAAGCTATAAATAGAGGGATCATTTTCTTCTTCCAGATCCACGGACAGACATACCCACGAACGAACCTACGAACACACACAGAGAGCGGCAGATACAGACACTCAACGTCTTCTTCTTCTCCGTGAGCTCCAGCACCCAGAGTAACTCAGACCTTCAGAGAACCGATAACCGTCGTCAGATCGTCAACGGAGTCAACGCATTACCACTCGTTCCATCGGCACAAGGGACCCAGATAAACAAAAGTGTTCTCCTAGGACTATGTCTAAGTCCTATATTATAACACTGTTCTGTTTGTAATTGAAATTTCAATCAAAAGATTTTAATGGCAAACAAGCTGACGACTCTGCTGGAGACCTCTTTCTCCTCCACCGAGAAAGCTGTTCGTAATTCGACGACGTAAAGGTGGGCTCCTCCCACAAGACGCTGGTCGTATGCCTCAATCAACAGGCGTATGAGGAGTTCATCTTTGAAGGCAGTACGAGTCCTTCGAAGCGGCTGCCAAAACCGAAGAAGACTCGCCAGGTCTGGGTGCGCAAGGTCGACGCCTCTGGCACCATCACCGAAGGGGATGCACCGATGCAGCCTACCCTTCCTGCTGACGTCCTCAGCAGCCAAGATGTGTCCACCAGTACAACACATCGATCGGAGAAACGTGCGGCTGACCATATTCCCCAGCCATCTCTCTCTCAGGCGAGAAAGATGCATCGACGAAGCAGGGACGTAGCTAATGCCCCGCGCATCACCTCTGATGTGCCACAAAAGGTCTCTATCTTTTACAGACTCACTCGATGTAGTGGCAAGAAGAATTTGGACTCTGAGTACTATGCACCCCAGCGGGCTGGTACGAAAAAGTCTAAGGCAGCACGGGCCATGCACCTCAAATGTGCTATGCCGGCAGCAAACCAGAAGCATGCACTCACAATCATGTGCGCTGCTGATGGTAAGCTGTATAAGGTCGACTCGGATGCTTCTGCGCCGAAAATGAGTCGACCTTCAAAGTCCTTGTCTCACTTGGGCGCATCTGTTGCGTTCGCAACCAAGTCGAGCAAGGCAAACCCTGTGGTCTTGAACTCCCGTGCCTCCACTGGTTGTGCGTCTGAGGTTCGTTCAAGTCACTGTAAATGTTGTTCCCCACTACTAATCTGAGCGCCTGTTTGGTGTTGGATCAGGGGGCGCATCATTCACTTGACCACCCCGGCGCTTGGCCTTGCCATGCGCCTGATGGGGGTGCGAAGGTGGCACTCTCCTCCAACGACCTGCGTAACGTGATCACTCACAAACGTCAGTCAGGAGAGTCGACTGACAAGCACAATACGCCCCTCACAGGGTACGCCTGTGCTGTAGTCACCATCAACTGTTGTTGCAAAATAGCAGTCCCGCCACCAAGGCAGTCGGTGTTCCAACGGCTGCAATCATCAATACCTCTCCGACGTCGCCTCGGGAAGAAGGTGTCAATTGAAGAGGAACCAGAACTAAAGGTTGCTTCATGCAACGTAATCTCTAACTTCTCGTCAGTCCGAAAGGCGACTGGTCATTCCTCGTCCTCGTCCAAGAGCCAGCCGAGGAAAAAGAAGATCCTGGAGGAAGCTGGGGGTAGTCAAGCCCTTGTTAATCCTCCTTCTGAAGATAAAGATATCCTCCAGAGCACAGCTAGGGTGGATCTTCATCCTGGGGACGAAATCAACCTTCCGAGCACAGCTGGGGGTAGTATAGCCCCTGTGAATCTGCGCCTCGAAGACGAAAAAAATCCTCCAAGATAGAACTGGGGGTAATCAGGCCCTTGCGGATACTTCTTCCAAAGACGAAGGTGTCCTCCAGAACGTAGCTGGGGGTAGCCAGGAGAAAGCTCCAGGAGAGGCAACTCCCCTACAGGAGAGTGAGGCCGAGAGTGAAGCCTCAACCGATCCATCCACTTCCAGCCGTGTCATGACAGTATACATGATTGGGGGTGATACCGAGCCAGATCCGCCGCCAGCAGACCTCGTCCAGCGCATGGATACCCTGGAGGGAGGACTCAAAACCCTCTCTCCCTCCATGCAAGTACTGACTCAAGCAGTATTTGAAATACGGTCCGCTTTGGCCAGAGCGCCTTCTACCGGTCCCGACCCAGGGTCCAATGGAGAATCAGGTGTACCCCTTCAACGGGTATCCTTGGATACAGATCGCCACGAAGCGCCACGGACGTCGGAGCCTTCAAATGCTCAACTCCAGCCGGTACCACCTTTTTCGACTCCCAACTCCACGGAAGACGTGGTCGAAATGATCAGGGACTTGCACGAGCGCTTTGAGTCCAAGAATAGACAAGAGGAGCGCCAAAAGATGGGGATCCCCCAACCATATCCCCTCGAATGGAACAAAGTAGTTTATCCTCCTAAGTATAAACCACAAACGTTGACGCTATACGACGGGAAGGACTCTCCGCGTCGCTATCTGACGTACTTCCAGTCTCAAATGGGACATCTCCCGAAGGAGGACGCTCTACTCACCAGTATATTTGTCGGGGCACTGAAGGGAGTGGCGTACGACTGGTACTGCAGTCTCCCCGATAACTCCATATCTTCTTTCGACGACTTGACGCGTCTCTTCCTCGACCGTTTCTACGATGGCGGAAAGGACATGACAATGGCGTCCCTCATAGAGATACGTCAGAAGGAGAAGAAAACAGTTCGAGTATTCATCGAACCCTTTCGACAGGCCTGCTTTAGACTGCCCCCGGGCATGCCAGAACATGCACTCCTCTCCTCCTGCAGCATGAACATGCTGCCTGCGATCAAACTCTGGCTCAACTCTACTCCTCCTCCCGACTGGAGTTCTTTGATCATCGAAGCCGAAGCAGCAGAAAAGAAATGTCCAATGCTCG
Organism: Iris pallida; assembly: GCA_029216955.1. Taxonomy (NCBI): domain Eukaryota; kingdom Viridiplantae; phylum Streptophyta; class Magnoliopsida; order Asparagales; family Iridaceae; genus Iris; species Iris pallida. Next base: position 39,958,318 of record JANAVB010005597.1, on the reverse strand, counting down.
CCTTCTGGGAGTTAGTTTCTCTGCCTTTGAGGACAAGGGGAAACGGCCTGCAGCAAACAACCCCGGACGAAAGACGAAGGAGAAACAGGCATTGACTGTCAATGGCTCCAAAGGTGCATCAGCACCTACCCAGAAGCCTCTACTTGCACCAAGGCCAAAGGAGGTTTATTCTTTCAACGATGAAGACACCCTGCAACTCTTCGAGATACTGAAGCAGGGTGACAAGATCAAGTTGCCGGACCCGAAGCGTCCCGACGAGGTTGGGAAAGTGGACAATCCGAGTGTAGCTCCCCTTCCCAGAAGTTTTGAAATATTTTATTTTTATTAATTATTTTATTAAATGGTGATTTTTAGACTGTACATAAAGGGTATATACACCATTGTAGATCTAGTGCATTTTGATTATCATTATTTATTATTAAGTTATTGAGGTGATTATTATATAATATTAGTATTATTATTGGTTAGGGTATTTTGTTGTTATTATTATTAATATTTTGGTTATGGAATATATCCACATATATAAATATGTATTAATTGTTATACGGATATAAATATAGATTTATATGTGTATGTGTATATATATATATATATATATATATATATATATATATATATATATATATATATATATATATATATATATATATATTTAATATATATTTTTAATATATATATATATATATATATATATATATATATATATATATATATATATATATATATATACATAATATATGTGCGTATGAATATAAGAATATAAATTATATATGTGAATATATATAAATATATATATATATAGGCGTATATGGTATGTATATATATACATATATAAGTGGGTATATATATAACATATTTATGTGTGTATATATATGTATAAATGTACATATATATTTATGTACATATATAGATATACATATATATATATATATATATATATATATAGAAGTCATATGTGGTTCAACTCGACTTAGGTTTAATAACTGGTAACCTGCATTACAATGGTAACAGATGCATTTTGAAATAGCTGACTAACAAGAGCCTTTAGAGCATCTGATGTTCAAGTAGGATTCCTTCTAATAAAGAGGCTTTATCTTCAAATAAAAAGAATAAAATAAAACTAATGCCAACCAAGCCTAGGCCCACGAACCCTTCCCAGCTGAACACTAATTTCCTTTCCCCCCAGTTGAACAACCCAGCAAATATTATATTTTATGATTTTGAGCATTTATTTCTTGCGGGCTTGACAGCGTTCTACCGCCGAATCTGCGGCGTAGGCTGGCTTGGACACGCCTCGTATCCGAAAAAGCGGGTGCGGGTCGTGATAAGTTTTTGTGGTGGCCCATGCAGGTCAGTTTTCGCAAATTATGCGAACTCGCAGTAGTACCATATTAGTCGTACTGCTGCGAGCCTGCGCCCAGGAAATGCTCATTCACAATTAGGATTAAAATAATTTAGAAGAATAACTAGGACTAGGAGTCCCTTGTTCAAATTGACCGTTGGGTAGTTAAGGTTATTAGATAGGCCATACAATTTAGATAGCTTGCTAGATCCCTGTAGATACACTATTATTTTTGATCTGACAATATGATCCAATGTGGATATACTATTCGCTAGGTATGTTAGACTTGCCTAGAATTATGACGTTAATTTTGATAAACTGTTTAAGTTTCTGTTGCTTCATTAGATATAAATCTTATATCATAAGTTAGAATTGCCTGTTTTAAAATCCTATTTTGCTGTAAAGAATTAGTTTGTAATTTCTGATCCTGTTATTCATATACGAACCTCAAGTACGATTTGATTTAAAATTTTCTCTCAACCATTTGAAATATATATGAGATAAATGTTAGGATGTTCTTATTTTTTCCCGTCTTCAGTTATTTTCTCCCCGGTCAATCTTTTTACTTCAAGGATTGAGACTCAAAGGTAGATGTTTACGCTCTCTATCATAATCAACTAGCTTGAAACTCTAGCAGCTCCTTGAAGTCCTTAGAAATATAGTTAGAGTAATTAAACGACTGCGATGACTAGACAGCAGCGCACTGTCGCCAATTGTTTGAGGATGGATAGTGTGGGTTCACTGCAGCCAGCATGGCACTGGCGAGGCACAACCCATAGAATTGAAATCATTTCGAAGAATTATAGGTTATGGATCATTGCTAAAACTATGTTCTTTTTGACCTCTTTAGATCTTAGATACCCTTGTGTCAATATAAGATAGAGCACCTGATAGCTTATCACACCTGAATCACGGAACCAAGGGTTGTCACAGCCAGAGTATACATGCGAGGCATAATTCCCGGTGAAATAACTTCAGACGTGATTACCAGTTTAGGATACTATAGGGAATAGAAATGCCCTGTGTGTACCATAAGACCTAAGGCTAAAACTAGTATAAGTTCTGTAAGTTGAATAGCATGTCTCCCAACCTAGCGTTATGTGGTTCTTATGATCTATTGACAGAGAAATTGACTGACATTAATAGGTTTACCTAGAGTATAGAATTTAGAGTTCCATAACCCATTAGCTGACCAAGGCCTTAAGGATAAGCGATAGTAGGATGACTGTATAGGCAAGAACACCAGGTAAGGATTTGATTCTCTCAAAACTCGAACCAATTGTGCCTCATTTCAAAAATCCTGCCTACTTATATTTTGACCACCTTGACCAATGTTGCTATTACAGCCTAGTTTTGCAAGCTTACTCCTTTATCGAGCTTGATTTGAGACATACATTTACTGGGGACGCCCGCTAACATATTGTCTAATCAGAATCATTGTACTACGGTCTGATCAACCTTAGTGCACTCGGTTCGCTCCTTATCTAATTATCATATGTGGATTCAGATGTAGATGTCTCTAGGATCTCATCCGCGACTGCTTTGACGATTCCCCTTGAATTATACATTCGCCTTTGAATCGCGAAATTGTATTCAGTGACATCTCTCTTGAACTCTTTATTATTTTGGTCTTACACCGATTGGAAAGATGAAAGCTCGTAATTGACAGATAAGTATAGGGTATCCCCATGGCTATGATGGTTGTATACACAAGGATAACTACCATCGGCCAGCCAGGTGACTAGAACCTTGCCTTAAGTTACTCGTCCTCTATGCGACCCTAAACCCACTATCATGATCTTCTGGTCATTGGACTCCGAGAATGATTAGGATCTTTCCCACGACTAAATGCCAACCTAAGAGACTACCTGTTCTCCAGAGACCAAATGTTGTGAGCCTCTAATCATTGTTTGAAACTTGCTTCAACTAGAACCCTTGTGACAATAGTCTGGCAGGTCGACACAAATAGAAATTCATGACCCAGTTGTTAGAAATCTTCTCATATGACGTGCCTTAGAGTTGGTTACCCCGTCGACAACTCATGTATGCTGTGGACGAGTGGGTCATTCTATTTTATCGACCATGTGTCATTGCACACACACCCGTCTTCCATTTATTGAGGAACGACCCTTGACTTGACTTATGTCTACCGTATCCCGATACGTCGTACCTTATTCTTTATTAACAAGAGTCGAGGTAAATATCTAGACTTTGGAATCCTTCTAAAACTCACCACTCCTAAAATCATATCCTAGCTTCTAAGGTGGGTAGACTGTAAGCCTTCTAAAAAATTTTAGGATATACCAGGATTACCGAGTGATTAGAACAACTTCCATTAGGATGATGATTAGTGCCCTTGGACTCCCACTTTTCATTTAGATCATTTTGTGTCTCCGGCCGTGCCATTAATATTCGGAGCACGAGACCAGCTGTTATCTTCCAACAAATTTCACATGCAATATCTAGACGAGTCCACCTTCATCTAGGTATATCATATCCCACTCAAACCCGTCCCCTTGTACTCTATTTTTATGATACGACTTTTAGGTCAAAAGGACTAGCTATAACCCTTACCATAGTACCTACCCGGTATACTTTTCGACTTCCATTAGAGCCTTAACTTCGACTCAATTCCTGCGACCCGATATACGGTTGTGACCTACTCGAAGCCCACTATGCACATGCTACTAGTGTGTCACCCAATTGAGACCTCATGTGCTACTTAAACACAAAAGTCACTAAAGACGTATTTTGGGCTTGAGAGACCTAGCTAACCAACCTGACTAGCAACTAGCTCAACCCTCGGATAGAAACCTATTCTAGGATACCCTAATCTAGTAGGAAGAGTTTTATCATTAGGATCTTGTCCGATCCATATATATTGAAACCCGATGTTCATCCAACCAATGACTGATGTCCAAATAGAGAACCCATTAAGACCCAGTAGAACACATCCATGCTTATCACCATATTTGGACTATAAAATCGAACTATTTGAAATTGGTCCCTATACTAATTATGTAGTCTCCACCTCTTAGAATGTGATGTCATTCGTAACCTTTATTCCATCTACCTGGAAGTCGAGATACGATCTTGTATTGTATTTATATCCCTTACTCGTGTGTTTAAATAACCACAAAAAAGATCACAACTTTGATGCCTCAAATTCCGTTCTATTTTGGAACCTTGCTTAGAATTTCGAGAACAGAATTTCTGTACTCCATAGATTATAAGCCCCTCTAAGAAGCAAAGGGTTCTTCGAGTTAGCAAGTGACTGGACTAGGGTAGCCCAATTTTGCATATAAGGCAATGGTTCGTAAACTCCCTTTCTATTTGTATCATTGGATACACTCTACCGCTCTTGAAACTTCATATTTGCTTTCGATTATTCTTCCTTACCTCCCCGTCCTTCCTACTTCAAAGCGATGAATGGTCATGCTTACTAGAATATATCAATAATCCTTAGCTACTTGTGTAAGTTCGTTGCTTGTTAAATTTTGGGTTGCTTGATAGATACGAGAGGATTACAGATACCTTATGCCTAGATATTTGTTGGTAGAATTGTTAGTAACCAGTTAGAAGATTTTTAAAGATCTTAGTTTGAGGAGTAGTGTGACCAAAGGCGGGTAGAAGTCCTGGAGGCTATATGGCTAGGAGAAGAATGTAAAATATTTTTGAGAAATTAAAATTTAAGGAGATTAAGGTTTAGGTGTAACCCCTCTTCCCAAAATTTTGATAATATTTTTATTTATTTATTTGAACTAAATGATGATTTTTAGAGTTTTATAAATAATTATTTAGTTAATTATTACGGTAGATGATTTTAGCCATGATGGAGTTTTGGAGTACACGGTGATTAGAAATCGTGGCACGGATAGTGCAATGGCGTGCTTTGACTCGTGTATTAGCCCTGGTAGGGAAGGTCGAGCCATAGTGATGTCCTAACTAGGAAAACCAAGCCAAGTTACGACTTAATCCTTATCGAAGATTTATTTAAATATTAATTATATTATTGAGTTAGGAAAACCGGTTATACCATTTTAGTCCGGACTGGACCTGAACTGAGCCCAAGCCCAGGTAGTCATGTGACACGTCCAATGACTTTCGTGTTGATAGAATTTGGTTTGAGTGTGTGGTATTCCGTTTTAATTATTTAACGAATATTTTCTAAGGATTCGTAATTAAATATTATAGATATTATTATTAGTCAATATTCAATGCTAATTGTGTAAACTAAGTCTTGGTATATTTTGGGCTTATTCAACTGCACATAATAGTATATATACACCATTGTTGTTTTGTTGAATTTTGTTATTATTATTATTATTATTATTATTATTATTATTATAGAGCACATATGGATGCCTATAGTTGGATAGAGAGAGAGAGAGAGAGCCATATATATACATATATATATATATATATATATATATATATATATATATATATATATATATATATATATATATTGCACTTATACACATATATATATATATATATATATATGTATATATATATATATATATATATATATATATATATATATATATATATATATATATATATATATATATATATATATATTTTGCACTTATACACATATATATATATATATTTTGCACTTATATATGTGTATAAGTGCAAAATATATATATATATATATATATATATATATATATATATATATATATATATATATATATATATATATATATATATATATATATATTTTGCACTTATACACACATATATATATTTTTTTTTTTTTTTTGCACTTATACACACACATATATATATATATATATATATATATATATATATATATATATATATATATATATATATATATATATATATATATATATATATATATAAGTGCAAAGGAGTCTGTATGTATAAAGACATGTGGGTATGTGTATATATATAAATATATATTTTATGTATACATATATATGTAGTCATATATATAAGTTTATATATGCAAATTAGTTGCATATAAGAGCCAACACAGCCTAGCCCTGCTAATGCAATGGGACAAAACAACCCAAGACCCGATTCTCAGCAGAAACCAACTGAGCCCACAGGCCCAGCCCTCGGGCTGCAGTCCAAAACTTAGAGATCAGGTTTTCCCATGCCCACAGGCCGACCCACAGGCACGGGTAACAGCAAGAGTATACATATACTCATGTAACGATCGAGTAGTTCTCCTCAACCCTAAATTGATCGCGAGTGCCACCACGTCCCAGGGCCAGGTCGAGGTTGGGCGACCACCCTTGGCCCCACGCGCCGCCAAGAGCAGCCGCCAGAGCCAGCCAATCAGCGCCGAACTGCAGTTGTGAGCGCAAAACAGGGAACAGTGGCAGCAGCAACATGCTGTTTCAAGCCGACTTCGCGGCGACCCTTCGTCGCATACTACGAATCATTTTAGGAAACAATTGATCAGGTGTGTACACAATCTATAGGGCTAGAAACCCCTTCAATTAGTTTGGATTAAGAAGTTGTGGATCGCTCGAAAAATCGAGCCAAAGATCGACGAAAACAGCGTTGATATGCGCTGTTTATAACAGTTTCGAGGCTGATTTGGAAGGCAATTCTTAGCCGAACCATCGACAGTTTTGAAAATCTATTTGAAGGCAGTCCTAGACAACATATAGGGCTTCCCAACCTATTTTGTGGATTTGGAAATCATCGACTACGTGTCGAGAAATCCGATCCCGAAGTTCACCGAAAATCTGTTTTAAAAATCACAAAATCCTTCGATACAACGTACGTCCCGCCATTTTGGGCGACGTGGTCGCGAATCAAAAGCATCGAAAGGTGCATATCGACTTCATGGTCGTATGGGCTTTGACGTAATTCAAATTGGTCGCGTGTGCGCGACGAATTTGATGCGTATCCGTCGAAATTCACCGTATCGACCTCTGTGCAAATTCCCTAATTACTTTGTGCACATTCGTCAGATCGAGACAAAACTTATGCCAACAGGACCGTATCGTTTTTCTGGTCCTGTATGCCAAGTTTGGTCCAATTCTGAGAAAGTTGAATCGGACACCGTTTTGCGGGCCCCACGGTCCGACTCAACGGACGATTTGTGCATGGCCCGCCGAAATCCAACTTTGGACATACGGTTGGGTTCGTATCAAAAAACTGGATTCGTAGACATGTAGTTTGACAAATTTAGAGACCGTTGACTCTGGCACGCTTTTCGGTGCAAAGCGGGTCCAACGGCGGACACCATTTTGATCCAAAATTATCGTTTTGCCCCTGTGTCCAAAATTGGACTTAAGGACAGGCAATCCTAGCTAATTTGACTATTTTGAGATCATTGGTAATATTTATTTCAGCTTTCGGGGACTGTTGTACGGGTTTTGACTATTGTGGCACATTGAGTGGTTCAGATTGTCGGTTTCACCAGCAGAGGACCACAGGCGAGTACAGTTTATTGTCTGCATTTCGATATTAATTTTTACTATATTTCATTGATTGGACATTGGTTATGTGATTATTTTCTATTATAAATTGTTGAGCCGGGAATGAGAAGTACCAAGGATGTGTGATCCGACCGTAGACAGTGTTTATTTTCATGCAGTAGACATCGTAGACAGTGTTTATTTTCATGCAGTAGACATCGTAGACAGTATTTATTTTCTGCAAGTAGACCTCATAGACAGTGCTTATTTTTCTGCAGTAGACATCGTAGACAGTGCTTATTTTTCTGCAAGTAGACATCGTAGACAGTATTTATTTTTCTGCAAGTAGACATCGTAGACAGTGCTTACTTTTCTGCAAGTAGACATCGTAGACCGTGCGGTGTAGTGGCCCAGACCGATCACATATCAAAGGTACTTCTAACAGTTGGAGAAAGTATTTTGTGTCTATTTATTTGCTATTGATTTTCTGTATTTTCTGTTTATTTTCAAAACTCATGATTGATGTCTAACCTTTGTTTTATAGTCATTTTCTTTATTTGAAATTACATTCAGTGAATTGTGCTCGTTCCATTCATGACTGAAAACCAATATTTTTAGGTTAGCCGTAGATTCACTTAGCTTGGAGAGTGACGGAAACACTTGCAGACAAAAGCCTAGAGACTAGCTAGATAGTTGACTTGTAGTCATTCATTTATTTGTACAAGTTTATATTTTTCTACAAATGTAAAACTCGTGATCATTGTAAGTTAAATTAATTTTTGTGAATGAACATTATTTGTGATTTTGATCTTCAAGGCCGTGACAGCGTTCTACCGCCGACATTGCGACGTAGGCTGGCTTGGACACGTCTCGTATCCGTTTTTTTTTTAAAAAGGGTGCGGGTCGTGACATTAGGTAGACTTCTCATTGAATCTTAAGGAATAGTTATGGATTAGAATTTCGAGGTAGGTGGGTAGATTTGTAGCTCCCCTTCCCAGAAGTTTTAAAATATTTTATTTTATTAATTATTTTATTAAATGGTGATTTTTAGACTGTACATAAAGGGTATATACACCATTATAGATCTAGTGCATTTTGATTATCATTATTTATTATTAAGTTATTGAGGTGATTATTATATAATATTAGTATTATTATTGGTTAGGGTATTTTGTTGTTATTATTATTAATATTTTGGTTATGGAATATATCCACATATATAAATATGTATTAATTGTTATACGGATATAAATATAGATTTATATGTGTATGTGTATATATATTTTTTTTATATGTATATGTGTATGTGTATGTGTATGTGTATGTGTGTGTGTATATATATATATATATATATATATATATATATATATATATATATATATATATATATATATATATATATACAGTTAGCTAACATATATGATGGGAAAGGGGAAGGGGAAGGGGCTCCGCCCGTCGGTTCTTCCCCCACTGCTAGCCGCCCCCGAGAGCTCCCTTGTGGCCGGGTGGCTCTGGTGGCCGAGCAGCCCCCTCGGCCTGGCAGTGATGCCGGGGCTCTTCTTTCCCATCGGAGATCTCCCTCCCTTCTTTTTTCCTTACTCTCGCCACCCCGGCTGGCCGTGGCTCCCATGGCCGGGCGGATCCCCGCCGCGTGGCCTTTCCCCCACCTTCCTCCCACCCCACCATCCTCCTCGTCGCCGTCGAACCCGACGGCGCCACCGGGAGCGACGTCGTGCGTCTGGACCTCCTCCGCCGTCGGTGGTCCCCCAAGTCACTCCTCCTCCTCCCCTTGGACCACCGCCAGGTCGGAGCCGCGCCTCCCCGGACCCCCTCTGCCCAGCGTCACCTCCTATTGCGGCTCCGCTTTCGTGGCCGTCGTCGCCTGCCCTCGCAGCTCCCCTAGCTGCGCCTCCTCCCGCGATGGCGATCCCCCTCCCCCCCCGCGTTTCCCTCTCTCCCGTGGTCGAAGCCCCCTCTCCCGGCGGCTCCAGATGGCTCTAAGGCGTCTCCCGCCTCCGCCCGCCATGCCCCGCCGGCTACTCAGGGATCCGAGGCCCCTTCGTGGGCGGCGGTGGCCGCGTCCCAGCCCTCCGCGCAGTGGCCATCGGCCAGTCTCTCCTCCGTCCAGACGTCCTCTGCGTCGATCGACGGACCCGCGGTGCTCTTCTCCGCCGCACTCGCGCGGTGGCCTTCGGCGCCCTCCTCCCCTGCCACCCTCGGAGCTCCCCCAGCCTCCGCTCCCTTGAGGGCCCCGGTGGTTCCGCGTCCACCCCCGTGCTCGGCCCCCGCACCCGCTGCGGCGCCGCCCCCGGTCCTTGCCCCTCCCCCGTCGGCCTCCGGCCTTCGGCGCTCCCTCCGGAACAAGGCGGAGGCCCCCCCTCGCCGTTGAACCATTCCGTAGCAGCCGGCCTCATCTCGCCGGCAGCTCCCATCTCCTCCTCCTCCCCCGCTCCCTCCCGACCTGAACCGGTGTCCTTCCCCTTCCCCTTCCCCTTCCCCTTCCCCCGACCTCCCCCACCCCAGGCTCTGCTCCGGCCTCGCGTTCGGCCGCGCTCGCCATCTCCGCTGCGCTGGCGGCTCTCCGGTGGAGCCCTCGTGCGGCGCGCCCTCGGGCAGACCGCTGTACTCGTCCCTCCGGGTTGTGGGCCGGCCCCCACGTGGGGCTGTCCCCTCGGGTCACGCGCGCTGTGTTAGCCCCCGCCCTCGGGTCTCGCGCGGTTGGGACCAGCCACATTTGAATTTTGAAATTGTTTTCAAAATTCATTCCCCTTTTCTTTCCCCAAAAAAAAAGGCCGACTGCCCTCACCCCCAACACTTTTCCATATTTTGCTGTTAGGTTTAGAAATTTCGAATTCAGTATTTGAAATTTCGAAACCTATATTTCTGTTATTTTGAATTTTTCCGTTTCGAAATATCAGTTTTGTCCACACGAGTTTTCAGAATTTTGGTTTTGAAATTTCGGAATCTCGTTGCTGATCCTTTTTAGATTTCCTACCTTGTATCTCAGGGTCCGTTTTGTGTGTTGCGGCCCTGCACCCGCTTGTAATGCTCGTTCTGAGCCACCCTTTATTTCAATAAAATCCTTTTTAGAAAAAAAAAAAAATATATATATATATATATATATATATACATAATATATGTGCGTATGAATATAAGAATATAAATTATATATGTGAATATATATAAATATATATATATAGGCGTATATGGTATGTATATATATATATATATATATATATATATATATATATATATATATATATATATATATATATATATATATATATAAGTAGGTATATATAAAACATATTTATGTGTGTATATATATGTATAAATGTACATATATATTTATGTACATATATAGATATACATATATATATAGAAGTCATATGTGGTTCAACTCGACTTAGGTTTAATAACTGGTAACCTGCATTACAATGGTAACAGATGCATTTTGAAATAGCTTATTAACAAGAGCCTTTAGAGCATCTGATGTTCAAGTAGGATTCCTTCTAATAAAGAGGCTTTATCTTCAAATAAAAAGAATAAAATAAAACCAATGCCAACCGAGCCTAGGCCCACGAACCCTTCCCAGCTGAACACTAATTTCCTTTCCCCCCAGTTGAACAACCCAGCAAATATTATATTTTGTGATTTTGAGCATTTATTTCTTGTGGGCTTGACAGCGTTCTACCGCCGAATCTGCGGCGTAGGTTGGCTTGGACACGTCTCGTATCCGAAAAAGCGGGTGCGTGTCGTGACACCGAGGTATTGTCACTACTATCGGTTTGTTGGACATCCAACTAAGGACTGCTACGTCCTCAAAAACTATATCCAGCGCATGATCAATGTGGATGTTATCTCCGTCGAGTACGAGGAGAAAACGGTCTCGGCCAACCTGGTGTCACTCCAATTTGGCACCTTACCGCCAACCACAACACAAGATGGCGTCGTCCCCATCCCTAAGGCGACAATGGAGGTGGTCAATCTACCACATACTCGTGACAACGTGAGTTGACTCATCCCACTCACCACATCCCGGGGAGAGGTCTTATGGGTTCACCCTGATCTCGTCTCCGAGGTTACTCAACTAGAGGTACGCTCTGCCTCCAAATCTAAGGGCAAGAAGATCAAGTCTTGCCGCGTGGTCTCTTCCTCCGTGGAGGAGGCTCTCCCTGTACAAACCCGTTCGCAGCTGAATATCCAACCCGACGAAGCTGCCGTTGAGGTGGTGCCTCCCTGCACTGCCCCTGCTGCCGAAGAAGGAGGTCCATCCAAGCCTCCAACAGCCAATAAGCAGAAGCATGTAGAGGCCCGTTTCGACAAGCCTCTGCGAAAGGAGAATGCTTCGGGGCTAGCCAAGCCCCACAACTTTGACATACTGGCACAACTTGCCAGTACTCCTGCCCGCCTGTCTCTGTTTGAGCTTCTCCGTCTCTCCAAGGACAACCATGAAGCTCTCTGCGAAGTCCTGAAGGATGCTGAATCCTTAATCAGTCAGGTCAAGCAGCCTGAGGATATCCCGACCATATGTGCGCACTGCCATTGTGCGGATTATGTTATCCCCAACATAACTTTCACCCAACAAGACATGCTGCTCAAACACAACCGACACAACATGCCACTGTATTATACAGGATATGTCGGTTCCGTCAAGGTGAAGCGGATTCAGATCGATCCAGGGTCTTCCCTCAGCATCATCCCGAAGATGCTGCTCTCAACACTGGGGATCCTAATGTACCGACTGGCACCTTCCAACACAATAATCAGTGGCTTCAATGCTAGCAAAAGCGAGCCGCTGGGCAAAATACGGCTGAAATATCATATTGGTAACCTCAGAACCGAGGTGGCTTGCTATGTCGTGGACGCTGACCTCAACTACAACCTCCTACTAGATCGTCTGTGGCTGCATGAGTACATGGTGGTGCCATCTACACTCCACCAATGTATGAAGTATGTGTCCACCAACGACATTATTCGGACGGATTTCGTGGACATTGACCCTTTCAAGGGGGTCGAAGCCTACGTCACCGACTCTACCTTATACAAATTAACTAACAGAGAAAGTCAATCAACGTCGCCGTCTGCGAGAATTGGAGGCACTTGACGAAAAATGTCTCCAAGCTCAACATCGCATCGAACTCTATCAAGCCCGTATATCACAGGCCTTCAACAAGAAGGTCAAGCAGAGGACTTTCTAAGTAGGCGACCTGGTTCTGGCAGTCAGGAGGCCGATGGTGTTAACTCATAAGACACCAGGGAAGTTCGAGCCCAAGTGGGAGGGACCTTTCATCAAAGAGACGATATACTCAAACGATGCTTACCGCCTCGCCAAACCTAATGGAGACTTGTTTATGATGTCCATCAACGGCAAGTTCCTAAAGAAGTACTACTCTTGACACCCTTCAGACATGTACTTCTATCTTCACCCAACATGGGAGTTTGTGGACCCAATCATCGGGGCTCACGTACAATCCCTTTCATAAAATCTTACGCTTCCGGAACCCAGTTGTTCCGTGGCATTCTATCCTCCAGTAGAAGGACAACCACGTCCACATTACCTCTAAGTTATTCTTCTATGCCCTACAAAGCAAAATCTTACACTCCGTAAGACTACGCTACCCATCATGTTTACCACGTCCACATTACCTCTGAGTAAACATCCCATACAAACAACTCCTGTGTTGTCGTACATTGATCGCAGAACTTCCATGTCCACATTACCTCTGAGTAGTTCCGCGTATCCCTCCTGAGTCACTCCTACCACGTCCATAACACCTCTGAGTAGGAAGATTCTATCATTTGAACCCTATATTTTCTACGTCCATATCACCTCTGAGCAAACACGTCAGGTTCTCTCAAACTTATTATCTGTACCTAACAACCAAGGTGCGCAAAAGATAATAGGTCCACACAAATCATCAAGTTTATGACAGCAAAAATGAACACACCACAAAACTCTTTATTCTTTATTCAGAAGTAAAGAATACATCCCCAAACAGGAACTCAGGCTTCAAGAAAGTCACATTATCAGAAGTGGCAGATTTCAAAATGCCACGCTCCATCATCCATTGGAGGAACCCATGTTGTTGTTCCCGGGTTTGAGTCATTCTTTCGGGAGGCTGATCCAGCATAATGGCAGCTTGGGCAGGGTTTATCACCTCTTTATTATAATCTACTCCCATCTGACAGAGGTCGGCGTCCAGAAGCACTTCATTCAAGAACGGGACAGTCATCGACACTGGTGGTCAACAAAAGAAGGTAAAGATTCAGATATGTTAGAAACAACAAAAGAACTTGAGCCACGTTTCCATTAGAAGCGCATACCCTGAACCAAGGCTCAGACGCATCTGAAAAGAAGCTTCGGCGCATTATCAGGGTCTAAACCTATGCGCGTCAGGAGTGGAGCTTCGGCACATCATCCGGGTCTAAACCTATGCGCGTCAACAGTGGAGCCTCGGCGCATCATCAGGGTCTAAACCCATGCGCGTCAGCAGTGGAGCCTCGGCGCATCATCAGGGTCTAAACCCATGCACGTCAACAGTGGAGTCTCGGAGCATCATCAGGGTCTAAACCCATACGCGTCAGAAGTAGAGCCTCGGCGCATCATCAGGGTCTAAACCCATGTACGTCAGCAGGAAAGCTTTCGCACATCATCAGGACTCACGGTCCATGCGCGTCAGCGTAGGCGAAAGAAAAATATGGTAAAGAATGATGAAACCCACCAGTCACCGCCGGCTAAACATCGACGGGCGCCCGGCGGACATCATCCGCAACAGCCTCCACAGGTTCTTTTCCTTTGCCTCGTCCTCGGCCAGCACCACCGCGAGGAGTCTTGGGGGCCATCTCGAAGAAGAAGTTTAGGGTTTTTTTCGAAAGAAGAACTCTAGAGAAGAAGAAAGCAAAGTGGAGAAGAACTCTCTTCCTCCATTAGACGCCTATTTATAGGCTTAGACATACGCAGAAACCGATGACGAGTGACATCAGCCGTCGCCTCGGATTCCACGAAGTGATAACTGCAAATAAATCCAAAAAGATCATCATTAATCTTCTTGGTTATCGAAGCGTTATCATTTGCAACTGAGAGGAGCGTGCGCCCATCACTGATGCGCGGAGTACTCATGCGCCCGAACAGTCATGCGCTCCGTTGAAGATACCACCATGCTTCTTATTCAAAGTATTCCAAAAACTTGATAAAAATTTTTAGAAACTTTGAAGGGGGTCTTGTACAAGCATGTAATTTCAGAACCAGAAATCCTATGCGCCTAACACTACATGCGCCAGGAGGCTCGGATAAAGTACTTGGCACAGCAAACATCAAAAGCATAGACATTAAAAGAAGATTTTTATTTCATATAAAAGTCTATTACATGTCTAAAAAAAGGCAGTACAAAGGAGAACTTCTACAAAAAGAAAAGACCCTAAGTCTACAGCCAGGCACAGCAACCACCATGCGCTCTTAAACAGGCGCATCTCGCCATGCGCTCTCCAATAGACGCATCTCGCCATGCGCTCTCAGCCAAGGGCATCCTTTCAGCAGCTCAGTTATGTGCATCCCTTCAGCAGCTCAGTTATGTGCCGCCCTTTCAGTCAGGCGCATCATGAAGTCTCAGCATATGCGCCATCAAATGCTTCGACTAATGAAGTATTTATTGAGCAGAAAGAGGGTGGACAATCAACCCTCTAGCTGGAGGAAGAGCTCCCCAAACCAAAGAAGAGGAGAACACCGCAATCGATCCGCGGTTAAAGGAGCAGCTTTTAACCCAACCAGAATGGGCAACACCCACTCTTACAGGAGGAGGAGCTCTCCCAAAGCCCAAGAAAGATGATCGGAGCACCACAATTCCGATCTGCGGCTCTTCCAGCATAACGGAGCATAACGGAGATGGGGCTCGAGCATCCCGATCTTTGGATGCAACAGGCACCTTCCACCTGCCTCAGAAGCCCTCAACTCCAACTTTTGGATGTAACAGTCACCTCCAAGTGCCTCAATGAAGATAATGCGTCCTTCACCCTTGGGGGCATCTCGTCAACAGAATGTTCTCGAGCGAACAAATTCATTTCGGGAGGACGTGAGAGAACGAGAAGCAAACTCTCTCCATGCTACTATTTATAGGCCGGGCAAATCAAACCCATGTGCCCAGTGGCTGGCTCTCCGAATCCCGTACAATAAATTTACATTAATGGTGATGAACCTGACGCTTCGGATTCAACCAAGTCAAAATAGCTATTTAAAGCACTCGAAGAACGTAACAGTCGGACCAATAAAAACGTGTCATGCAAAGCAGATGCGCCGGTCAGACCGCACATCATAAAGATGCGCCCATCAGCACCAAGCACCTTATGAGCATGTGCCCCAATGCGTCCCCATGCGCCTAGTAGGACGCAGATCGATGTGCCCACTCAAAGGCCCATCACCTGTCAAGAACATTAAATGCTGAAGTCTGACAGAGTTGGCAGCACGTCCCCCGAGGACTGAACAGTTGACAGCTTTTTCAGAAGACGAAGTGTCACCGACGTCAGCATCATCATTACTTTCCTCCGACGGTTACAAGCCATGTGGCCGTCCAACCATTCGTATGCGCCTCCGCAGCCATGCGCCCAAATCTCTGCATGCGCCTCAAAAGCCATGCGCCTCAGACTTTTCTCTGATCCCTAAAGATAGAAGTCAAGTCACGACTGAAGCCCCGTATGCACCTTAAAAGTCATGCGCCCAGACTGGTTCGTGACTCCTAAAGGTTACAAGCCTAAGTCTCCTCATGCGCCCAATCCCAGGCGCATCCTATATGATCACTCTCCACTAAATTCGAGATCTTTGAGCCATGGACCTATGACACGTGTCCTTTGACTCGATTCAGCCTATAAAAGGGTGCTAATAACCCAAGATCTCAGCAACTGAAAGATCCTCTCCATTGCTACGTGTCATCTCAGTCGCAGCCCACAAAGGCAACAAGAAGGATTCAACTCCTCAATCAGGGTGCATTGACCATGCGCCTCCATCAGCAATCACCACGTGGCGTTCCCACGACCAAGTGCATCCGATATATGCGCACATGAGCAGCCAGCCTGCAAGCTATAAATAGAGGGATCATTTTCTTCTTTCAGATC
Organism: Iris pallida; assembly: GCA_029216955.1. Lineage (NCBI taxonomy): Eukaryota > Viridiplantae > Streptophyta > Magnoliopsida > Asparagales > Iridaceae > Iris > Iris pallida. The sequence goes on along the minus strand of JANAVB010005597.1, from coordinate 39,941,458 downwards.
CACGGACAGACATATCCACGAACGAACCTACGAACACACACCCAGAGAGGCAGATACAGAAACTCAACGTCTTCTTCTTCTCCATGAGCTCCAGCACCCAGAGCAACTCAGACCTTCAGAGAATCGATAACCGTCGTCAGATCGTCAATGGAGTCAACGCATTACCACTCGCTCTATCGGTACAAGGGACCCAGATAAACAAAAGTATTTTCCTAGGACTACGTCTAAGTCCTACATTGTAACACTGTTCTGTTTGTAATTAAAATTTCAATCAAAAGATTTTAATGGCAAACAATGACCCCTGAGCTTGATCTACAAGAGTTTAAAGAACAACCCCAAAAGAAAAGTCTATCGCTTTTAAAGCTCAAGCCAGAAAATCTACATGCAATGATTCTGAGGAAGAATCATCAAGTGGTGATGAACAAGCCCTACTAGTGAAGAACTTCAAAAAATTCGTAAAGTTTGAGAAATCAAACAGAAGGAAGAGAGATATCCCAGAAAGCAATAAAGATGAAACAATATGCTTTGGATGCAAGAAATCAGGGCATATGAAGAAGGACTGTCCACCTTCGAAGAAAAGCAGTCCATACGATAGATCAAGATCAAGTAGAAAAGCAACAACCAGTCGAAAGTATACAAACACAAGTATCTGACATGAAAGCGATGCTAGTGATACAAAGGAAGAAGATAGACCATGTAAAAATGCCAATGTTTGTCTTATGACTTTTGATAAGGTATCCTCAAACCCTTTGTATGACGATTTTACTTTCGATGAATTAGAAAATTCCTTCAGCGAACAACTTGAAGAACACAGAAATGTGCTTGACAAGTATAAGCAAACTCGAAAAAAGATTAAGGCATACACAACCGAGATAGCTAGACTGTCCAGTCTTATTAAAGACATTAAAGAGACGTCTACTACCGGTAACACGGAAGAGATAGCCAAGCTTAAAGTAGACTATCATGAGGCTATTCTCAAAGTTGATAAGAAAGAAAGAGACTATGTCAAAATACAAGAGTTATATGACATAGAGAAGAAGAAGCACTTAATCACAGAACAAAGACTCATAGACATGACTGCTAAATATGAAGAGTCTTTTACGATTTCTAAAAAGTTAGAAATCAAGTTAGACAAACAAGCAATACCTGTGACACAGCCTAAGTTTAGTTCTAATGCTAAGCATACACCTAAGAGGACTAAAACTCAGAAAGCACGAAAGAAACACGATTATCACCATGCTTTCACTTATAGGTTTTCAAAGAAACCAAATAGGCATGTCAACACAGATTCCACTAATACTGTTTCAAAACTCACTTGCACATATTGTGGTACTCATAGACACATATCACAGTATTGTTTAGCAAGAAAACATGTTGACAATCGCACATTATTTTGGAGACCTAAGACTAATAAATATGTACCCTTCAGTAAATGGGTACCAAAGGATTCATCTACTTGTTTAGTAGGTGGACCCTCAACCATCTTATGCTAAAAGCAAGTGGATCCTCGATAGCAGATGTTCGTGGCACATGACGGGTGTTGCATCTTTGTTCGCCACGCTATCGATGAAGAACGAAGGATACGTCTCCTTCGAAAATAAACTGAAAGGTGATATCATTGGCAATGTGTCACAGACTTAGTATTTTTGCTAGCACTTCATCCCGTGTGACGCACTATCTTTTCCCTCAAAGACCCGTGCAAGCCTTCCCAACCCGACTTAGCTAGATCCCTAAGAAAATTAGAATAGTGGAGCAAAGAGAAGACTCATAAGATTTCTTTATTGAATGGAAAAGCTTATAAGTTTAGATGGTGAGGAACAAATGAAAGTCTTCCCCTTTTATAAGTGCTCATAGAGCTTTATAAGGAAAGTCATAGAAGGAATATTCCAAGGATTATTATTTTCTACCATAACTGGAATGGCTTATTCCAGATTTATTCTCTAGCAACATAAAAGGAAACTTCAAGGGCCATCCAGAAGCTTTTTGGGCCACCTAGAATGATCTTGGGCCTTTCGGAGAGATCTACTATCTTCTAGAGCCTTCCGCCATCTTCTAGAATGTTCTGGAAGCTTTCCGCATAACCTTGGTCCGTAAAAAGGTTATGCAATTGGGCCTCAGGCGGGGTACAATATTTGGGACGTTACATTCTCCCCCACCTAAGGCGTTGATGCCCTCGTCAACCATGCTCGCTGAGAAACGCCTGGATCTCGGCTTCGAACTGATGCAGCGTATCAGCACGTTCCCAGCTATACTCGTCGTAAAGCATGCCCTTCCATCGGATGAGGTACTCCACATACGGGGACACACCTCGCCGCCGAATAGCCCTCTTGTCCAGCACGGCTTCCACCTCCTTGTCGAAGGATGTCGTCATGGTCGTCGTCGATCGCTTCGAAACTCCTCGCTGGGGATCCTCCAAGTCCTCATGGTACGGCTTCAAGTAACTTGCATGGAAGACTGGATGTATCTTCAGCTTGGCAGGGAGTTCAAGCTTGTAGGCCACCTTGTCTACCTTCTTGAGCACGAAAAAGGGGCCTGTTTGCCATTGATTGTAAAAGTACATAACAATTATCGGAGGACTGAACTTAGACTCACAATACAAACTCGCTTGTACAAAGAAAGCCTAGGGACGAAAACCTAGGTACAACAATCTAAGTACAATTGTTTACTTTAGATTCTGGGGGGTGACGATAGAGGCTCGGGAAGGCGACGGCAGCCCTGTCTTACTCTTTGGACGATCGGTATGCAGCCTTGGCTCCTAGTGTGAAGATGGTTGGCGTTGACGAAGAAAGGCTCTTTTTGCTCCTCTGTTGCTCTCCTGGCTTCTCTCTCTGTGTGTATTCTCTCTCTGACTCTGTATATTTTTATTCTTTTATTGTCGGTCCCTTTTTTTGCAGAGCAATGATGCTGGATATTTATAAGAGTGGGGTATGTTCATTAGGGTTTGCTAATGATTATTTGTTTGGAATGTCGGTGCTCCCTCAATCTATCTGAACCCTTGATCCTGATTACAATAAATCTAGGCCATTAATGCGGATAGCACCGAATCTTGTGAGCAGTTAATGTTAACTGCTTTAAATCTTTATGATTGATTATATCAATGCCCGATTGCTCGCCACGTGTCCTATTGGCTTTATGATAAATGATATGCCTTGATCTCGGTAATTATGAGGATGACGTCAAATATATTTGTTGGGATTCGGTTAGATCCTCGATTGATTCGATGCCACGTGTTTTAATCGTGGGTCCAGCCAGAGCCTCATAGGATGGGCGACACTTGAATCGTAGGGAGATACTCCTCGTGAGCCACATGGGACAGTGCTTTATTGAGCCACAGGTGATGAACCCTCAATGAGCCGCATATGCATAGTCTCTGCGAGCCGCATAAACTAGCGTTGCCTTGAGCCGCAGGGAATGAGTTCTCAGGGAGCCGCATGTACAACTTTGTGTTGGGCCGCAGGGACTGGACTCTTGGTGGGCCGCATATGGCTGATTGCCACGTGGCAACCTGGGACTTCTGACGGATCGGGTCAGAGATTTTCCTCTTTTTCCGAAGAGTCTATCATTATGGCAGAACCATTATGACACTTTATGTCAGAGCCGTCACGGTAGTCGAGTCGTGTCAGAGCATTAAATGAGGCCACTTACTCAAATGGCCAGCTGTAGGGAGGGATCCCAAAGGGGGATATGGCGTCGACCGGGCCGCATATTCCTGATGAACCGCATACACTCCCGAGTCGCATGAGACTGAGAGTCTTCTTTGAATCGTATAAGGCAGCTCCTGTATGAGCCGCATGGGCTTCTTCCCAGAGCCGCATGGACCATTACTCTGATATTTTCCATGCTTCTACAGGACCCCCTTCAAAGTTTTTAATTTGCAAAATTGAAACACTTTGAATAAGAAGCATGGCCCCATTCATGCTGCATAAGTGTCTCAGCCGCATAGACTCATCTGGCCGCGTGGGCTCTTTGCCACGTGTCCTGACTACGTGTGCAAATCTTCATTAAATTCCCTTGATTCGTTTTTGAATTAACGCCGTCTTTTGGGGGAGGATCCCAAGGGTCGGTTATGCCTTGACCGAAGCATTTTTTGCCTTTATCTTTTGAAGCAGCACGTAATCCGAGGCGTCATCCGAGACGTTTGTTCGTTTTATGGGTCTTTTTTTGCCTATAAATAAGAGTCTTTTAGTCCCCTTGGGTTTCTTTACCTTCTCTTTTTGCTCAAATTCCCTGTTGCCGACTTTGCTCTTCGTCTTCTTCCTTCATCGATCGACAATGGCTCCCAAGAAGGCTGCTGCTGCTACGGGCAAGAAGGCTGCATCATCTTCTGCGGCAGCGAAGGGCAAGAAGGCCGCATCTTCATCGACTGCGGCGGCGAATGTAGCGGCTCCTCCGCCGACTGGCGCGCCTGCTTTTCACTCTGACTTCCACCCGCCTATTGCTGGTAAGGGTCGTCTGAAAACCCTAACTGTTGCCATGGCTCTGCTGCATACTTTATGCACAAGCCGTATGTATGACCGCATAAGCACTTCCCCCCGTGGGGTCGCATGAGCTTGTTATACTCGATCTGAGCCGCATATGTGTTTTCGATTTGGGCCGTATAAGCGTCGCTCACTTTTGAACCGTATAAGCTTGCTTGCTTGTATCCGCGTCAGCTCGCGTGAGTCTGGCTTCGTAGTCGTGCTTAACTTGAACCGCATGAGTCTATCAGCTCGTCTGAATTTGAGTTGCATGGACTCGGCTAATTCGGAGGCGCATGCGGCTACGGTGCACAGAACCGCATGGACGTATCTAATGCTGAGCCGCATGAGGCTGTGACGACCCGAGCCGCATAGACTCAAATGATCTTTCCAATGCTTCTATTTTCTTTGTTTTCTCTTCTTCTTTTTTTTGTAAGGGATGTAATCACAAATGAAGTGGTACGTTAAATTTTGAATAAATGATCCTGTTTCAACTCATCATCTCTTTCTTGTACTTGTGGCATCTGTGGAATTGGACTTGCTGGGGGATTATTTGTGGACCTGTTATCCTAGGCGTACCTTAGTTTTAATTACGGATAACAAGTTTGGACAGGATGTCCGAAACAGCCGTGGCAAAGTGGTCATGGATGTTCTCGGTGCTTAAAAAAAAGGAATGCCGTAGAGCAGCTGGGCTCCCGGGGCATGGTGGGGTAGTGGATTTATGCTAAGAAGCTTAGCAAAGGAATATTTGTGGACCTATTATCCTTGGCGTACCCTGGTTCGAGATACAGATAATAGGGTGAAAGGAAAATCAACATATTTGCTCAGAGGTCATGAGGACATGGCAAGCATGAGGGTTTTACCGTGGAACCTTCCTGCTCAGAGGTAGTGAGGACATGGCAGGAGAGGTTTCACGGAAGATATTCGTGGTCAACAGCGGACATTTGTGGACCTATTATCCTTGTCGTACTCCGGTTGTGGGTACAGATAATAGGTCGAAAGGAGACCGACATACTTGCTCAGAGGTAATGTGGATATGGCAAGCATGAAGGGTTCTTCGACGGAGCCTTCCCACTCAGAGGTAATGATGACATGGCAGGAGTGGGCTCAATGAAGAGGGAGTACATAGAACGACTCAGAGGTAGGAGAACGTGGAGGTTCTATGTGAGGGGCGGTTTGTTTTTGGTGGAAGTGAAAACGATTCAGAGGTAATGAGGACATGTCCGTTTTCGGAAATTTGTGGATCGATTACCCTTTTTGTGCACTGGGAGTGCGGGTATTGGATCATGAGGGAGGATCTCTTTCAGGAAGAAAGTTCAGAGGTATAATCATACGTGACTTACTATCTGAAAGAGTGACCGAAATGTGAGTTCAGAGGCACCAGCGGGTATATAACTCAGTAAATTAACATATTGAGAAAGTGGGAGTCCAGCGGCACCAGCGGGTACATAACTCGATAATCTTGAAATATTGTAGGGATGAGTTCAGGGGCACCAGCAGGTACATGACTCGATGATCTTGAAATGTTGTGGGTGTGAGTTCAGTGGTACCAGCCGGTACATGACTCGATAATCTTGAAATATTATGGGTGTGAGTTCAGTGGTACCAGCCGGTACATGACTCGATAATCTTGAAATGTTGTGGGTGTGAGTCTTTTCCATAAATAAATTCCTTTATTTATTGTGTATCTGGGAAAATTATAACTGTAGGAATCTGATCTAGAAGACGATCACTTTATCCCTTGGACTATGCGAAGAAGAAAAGCTCTCAAAATTTTGACAGTAGATAACTATGTATCCCTACAATGAATGAGAAAAAGAACTCTATTTATAGAGTCAAAAATAATAACTGAAAAGATAACTGTCTTCACAGCCTGTGCTTAGTTGAAAATCACGCAGGATTTAACATACGCAAGGTTGTGAGCAGTTACTGGACGTGGTCTGTAACTGTTGGACACATGGCAATCATGCATGAGTCGTGTGCAAGTTACAGGACACGCAGGCGAGAGATCAGTGGCATGGTTGCCACGTACTCCAATTTGATGAAATCCACACAGACTTGTTGAAGACGAAATCCATGCAGACTCGGGGTAGAAAGCTTCAAAATCCATACAAACTTGGGGCAAGAAGCTTCAGAATCCACGCAGACTTGGTAAAGACGAAATCCACGCAGACTCGGGGAAGAAAGCTTCAAAATCCACGCAAACTTGGGGCAAGAAGCTTCAGAATCTACGCAGACTTTGATGAAAAAAACTTCAGAATCCACGCAGACTTGAGGAAGAAAACTTCAGAATACACGCAGATTTGGGATAGAACTGCCAGCTGTCTTGATTCAGCGTGCCTCGACTGACACAAAATCTCTGGTAGTTATTGCTTTTGTCAGTCTCATTAAATGACAAGAAGCTCTTTTGGCACGCCAACTTGACGAAGGTTGAGTCTTGCTGAAGAAGATTTCGAAAATCACGCAATAGACGGCTGTGATCTCTCGAATTCTGTGCATACGTGGCATACGAAGATACATTCTTCGACTGTTGTGCTGTCAGTCATAATTACTCTCTGACAAATGATGAGCTGTCTCCCCAGCGTGATTTGTAAATATTGTCTGGATCAACTGAGCGTGACTTTTGACTCTGTCCTGATCAACTCAGCGTGACTGTCATTTTTAAAGGCCTACAAGACCCCTTCAAAGTTTTCAAAAAATTGAAAAGACTTCAAAATTTTCGAAATACTTTGAAAATAAGATGATAAAATGAAATCAGTCATGCTGTGATGACTTTAAATTTTTCGGAAGTCGGAAAGACTTCGAAGTTCTTTGAGAATATCCAAATGAACTTATTAAATGTCATGATGACTCTTCATTTTTCGAGACTGATTTCATCCAGTTTATGGTGGAATATGAACCGCCGGCGAGCTCTGTTATATAAACAGGGAGAGGATTCATTTAATCTTTATCTTACGTCAACATGACACCAAAAGAGAAAACTGAGAAAGAAGCACGCAAGTTGGGCTTTTGTTCCCATGGTGACCCCACTTTTGGGGGTGAAGAGCCAGAGCCCCTTGTCTTCGAACTCAAAGATGATCCCTTGCAACTAGCCAAGAATTTCTTGAGCTATTTTGGCTTAGATGGCTCGTTCTCTTCTGATGGGCGCAGCCTCATAGAGCAGCGTGAAATGTTGAAGGCTCTGTTACACCGCATGGGGGTCAAAAGCGTAGAAGAACTAGGCATTAAGCTCAGTCGCTCTGGAAAATAGAGCGTGTCTTTTGTGCTTTTGTTGCACTCTTTTTGTTTTGTCTTTTGTAAGGCCATCAGTGCCTGTCTTGAAGAATGAAGTACAACTTCTGTGTTTAATCTGCGTGCATTAATGAAGAATATTAATTAGCACCCTTTGACTATTTCCAATGTTGCTCTGTCTTCCAAAGCACACGTAACACTCATTCCACGGTTTACGAGCGCTATTTATGCGGATCTTTTTCAAGAATAGACTTGTACTTTGCCCTTTAAATAGATAGAAGAGTTTCACAGATACTCATCTCCCATTCCTCTTCTTCTTCTCTGAGAATGAAATTTTTGGGAGATTTCACTCTCAAACAGGAAAGCAATGTTTTCTAATGTTCGACTTCTGTGCACTGTATCAAACATGAGTTTGCCAATCCTTAGCACCAAACTTGAAGGTAAGTCAGTGTAATACGTGTATTATTTTTGCTGTTGAAGATAGGCTTTCTGTTTCTTGTTTCTGATTTGAACAATACACGCCTGTTTCTGTTTGATAAATGCACACTGAATGATTTCTGTTGATACTTTCTGCAGAAACTTGGCTGAAAATTTTCTTCAGAACTGGCATTGGGGATGTGGATGTTGTGGAGAATATCCTGCTGACATCTACATCAGGGAGCTCATACACTTTTGACGCGTAAATCAGATAACTCAGAACTCTTCGTGGGATAGAAGGGTCTTCCTCAGATGGTAGGAAGAGCCTTTATACACGAGAGTTGGATGGTGGAGTCAACTCTACCCCGAGAAATCGGGTAGTAGAGTTCCTTTCACGGGAGAACTAGAAATTGTATCCCAAGGTTTGGATACATTCCTGTCTTCCTTGAGAGGTTACCCCCAATCCACCAGTTGTATTGGCAGCACCACAACTTTGGGCTGCCATACTCTGTGGTTCTCCTCTCGTCTGAGAGAGAAGACCAGAGTTTGATTCCTGCTGATCTGGTCGTGACTGGGACCCAGACAGTCAGGAACTGCCACCAACAACGAACATGACGGAGAAGGTCCGACAGAGAAGATCCAAAGAAGAAGATAGATCTCTATTAGGTTATTGTTGTGGTGTAGAATAAAAATCCAAGATTTGTAATAGATTTCCATTATGATTTGTAAGAAAGTCTAAGAAAATGTAATAGACTTTTTGTGGTGAAATGAGAATGGAAATAATAATTCTTCTATGCTCAAAGATTTGTATTTGTGGATGAATTGTGGACATGATAGATAATAAAATCTTCTTTTCTGTTTTAGAGTATATGATATTATCAGAGGTATTATGGACGTGATAATATGTAGGAACTCAAAAGAAAATAGATTGATTTCTATGCAGAGGTCAAAAATGATAAATGAGCAAGTAGATTCGGAATTGATTCAGAGGTTATGAAAACATGATCAATAACGAATCCCCACTTTAATAAATTGATAGAAGATCATGAACGGACGAATAAATGAACGGATGAATCGTCGGATGAACACAATTAATGGATGGATGAACCGTCGGATGAACGTGACGTTTCATTATTTGTAGAACTTCTGCCTATAAATATAGCAGAAATTTGACAAGAACGAACACTTCTTCTTTCAAACATAAAAATGTCGTCTGAAGAAGCATTCAAGAAAACTGGAATTGCCTCAAAAGTTCAGAAAGGCACTGAAGAACACCCTGCTAATCCAGTTCAATCGAAGAAGACGGAAGCAGGCAAAGGTTCGTCTGCACCCAAGCCACCAAGGGACATTCTGGATTTCCTGCTCGAACCAGGAAAGACTGAAGAAGAAGAAGCCATGAGGATGGCCGTTTGCAAGTTCCTCGTGGGTTCTAGCAAGGAGGTTCTCGACTCTTTTGCTGATCACGTCTTCGAGAAGGACGACAGTGGCCCACATCCAAATGTAGAAAAGGATGTTAGTGATCTTCTTTAATATCATGTATCATCATTCATGATAAAAATAAAATAAAAATTTTATTTCTAAACATGAAACTGTCTGATGATTACAAGCATTTACATTTATACATAGTACTTTTTAAGGAATTTGCCATTAATAGGCATCAAAACTTTTCGACCATCCAATTCTGAGAGTTGATAAGCTCCATTTGAGAAAACTTTGCTCACAATATAGGGTCCTTCCCACTTTGCGTCAAATTTGCCCTTGCTCATATGAGTCATAGTCATAGGACGTCTGACAGTTAGAACAAGTTCTCCTTTTTGATACGCCCGAATTCTGACTTTCTTATTAAAAGCTCTTGAAATTCTAGCTTGATAGAATTCAATATTCTGTTGAGCAGATAATCGCTTTTCATCCAGAGCTTCTAATTCTTGAAGTCGAAGACGATCATTATTTTCTGCAGTGAGTTCATTAGCGATTGCTATCCTTAAAGAAGGAATTTGAATCTCTAATGGAAGAACAGCTTCGCAACCATACACCAGAGAGAAGGGTGTACATTTAGTAGCATTACGAACTGTAGTGCGATAAGCCCACAAACATTCACCGAGCTTCTCACTCTAATTACGTTTGTTAGTAGAGACAAACTTCTTTAGGAGTTTGATGATGGTCTTGTTGAAAGCTTCTGCTAATCCGTTAGCTGTCGGATTATATGCGGTAGAAGCCACATTGTTGATCCGGTGATCGTCACAGAATCGAGTAAACTTCTGACTGACGAACTGTGGTCCGTTATCATGAATAATGCATCGAGGAACACCAAATCTGTAGATGACGTGGTGCTTAATAAAGCAAATGACATTGGACGTCTTAACTTCAGACAAAAGAATGGCTTCGGCCCATTTGGAGAAGTAATCGGTTATTGCAAGAATAAACCGATGACCCATGGATGACGGCGGATTGATCGGACCAATAATGTCCATGCCCCAAGCTTCGAAGGGCCATGATGCTGCCGTCGGATGTAGAAATTCCGAAGGTTGATGAATAAAATCCGCATGGATTTGACAAGCTTTACACTTCTTTGCATATTCGATGGCGTCTGATACCATAGTAGGCCAATAATAACCCATACGTCGAATACGGTCTTGAAGTTTTGGTCCAGGCTGATGTGCTCCACAAATTCCATCATGTGCTTCACGAATAATTTGTTGAGCCTCGTCACCGGCAACACATCGGAGAAGTAAACCATCATAGGCTCGACGATATAAGGTCTTTGTTGTATGATTATAATAGAATCGGAATGATCGTCGTCTGATAGATGCTGCTTCACTCGGATCATCCGGAAGAATATCATACAATACAAAATCTAAGAAAGGAAGTCTCCAATCCGTATCCGTATTTTGATTCTCGGTCGAATGACTGAAGATGAATTCCATGCTGGAATCAGATGAAGATGAGGAAGATTTACGACTAAATCCAAATCCTCTTGTTGTGTTGACGTCATGAGATGTTGATTCTTCAGTGTCAACTGGAAGTCCTAGGGTCAGGTTATTTTCAAGATGAAATAATTTTCGATTGCGAACAAGAATCATTTGTTGTCATCTAATTGGGATAGCCAACACCGCTGCAAGATTAGCTAGAGCATCAGCTTCTGTGTTACATGCTCGTCTAACATGTTCAATGAAGAATTCTTCAAACGAAGAAGCCATAATTATAGCTGATCTATGAGAAGGAACCAGATCTTGATGGTGGACTTCATAAGTACCCTTTATCTGATTGACAATGAGTTTAGAGTCTCCGTATGCCTCCAAATGTTGAATATTTAGATGTTTAGCAAGTTGAAGACCAATGAGTAATGCATTGTACTCAGCTACATTGTTTGAACACGGCTGATCGAGAGAATAAGCTCTTTGGATAGCAAGACCTTCTGGCGATACAAGAACGATTCCAACTCCAGCGACAATATCACCATTAGGACCTATCCTTGAAGCTCCATCAAAGAATAGACGCCAAGTAGGATCTTCTTCAGCAGTTTAGTTTGAATCTAGGACTTCATCTGGAATTTCGTCATAGAGTTTTGAATCTTCTGGAATTGAATGAGCAGCCAGAAAATCAGCTAAAGCTTGTCCTTTGACTGACTTCTGAGGAATATAATGCATGTCATACTGAGCAAGTAGGATTCCCCAGTTAGCTAATCGAGAATTCAAAATACTGGGTTTCTTCATCATGATCCATATAGGATTGATCCTGGAGATAACATGAATAGTCTGGCCAATGATATAATGTCGTGTCTTTTGAACAGCGAACATCAAGGCTAGACATTCTTTTTCGACCGGTGAATATCGAGGTTCAGCTTCGGTCATAGTACGACTGAGATAGTAGATGGCTTGTTCATGACCATTTTGATTCTTTTGAGCGAGTAATGCACCCAATGAATGACTCATTGCTCGAGTATATAGGAGAAATGGAATTCCTGAAACGGGAGGTACCAATACTGGAGGGCTCATCAGATATTGTTTTATATCATCGAATGCTTTCTGACATTCATCATTCCAGACAAAAGAAACACCTTTCTTCATAAGTTTGTTGAATGGTCTGCAGCGTCCTGATAAATTAGAGATGAATCTCCTGATATAAGCGATCCTTTCTTGAAATCCTCGTAGCTCTTTTAAGGTGCGTGGAGGACGCATCTCTTGGATGGCTTTGATCTTCTTGGGATCCACGTGTATACCTTTAGAGGTAATGACGAAGCCGAGAAATTTACCACTAGAGACGCCTAAGAAGGACTTAGTAGGGTTCATCTTTAATTGATGTTTACGCATTAGATCAAATATAGTCTTCAAATCTTGGATATGATCCTCCTTTTGTCGACTTTTGACTGCAATATCATCAACATAGCATTCGACTGTTTTCCGCAAATGTTCACGGAATATAGTGCTCATAGCTCGTTGATAAGTTGCTCCTGCATTCTTGAGACCGAATGGCATAACAGTATGTACCGATCGGCGTTCTGAAAGAAGTGTGCTTCTCGTCATCTGGAAACATTTTAATCTGATTGTATCCAGAATACCCGTCCATGAATGACATCCGCTCAAATCCACAGGTATTATCAATCATGACATTAGTGATTGGTAGAGGGAATTCGTCTTTAGGGCATGCCGCATTGAGATCGCGGAAGTCTATGCATACTCTGACCTTGCCAGTCTTTTTAAGGACAGGAACTATGTTAGCCACCCAATCGGGATGTTGTTCCTCTCTAATAAACCCGGAGGTTATGAGTTTATTGACTTCAACTTCAATTGCATCCATAATATCTGGCCGAAATCGTCGCTGTTGTTGTTTGACCGGTTTAGCATTCGACAAGATATTGAGCTTGTGAGTTGCAATTTGTGGATCAAGTCCTGGCATATCTTCATAACTCCAAGCGAAGACGTCGATGTAGTCACGAATGAGTTTGATCATGTCTTGCTTATCAGGTTCAGAAAGACTTCCACTAATGAATATTGGTTTGGGAGATCCCTCTTCACCAACATCTATTTGAACAAGTTTGTCTTCAGTCGGAGGTTCTTTTTGCTCGAAACGGAACTCCTATTGATTATCTAATCTTTGGGCCCATTGTTCCGATTCAGGTGAGATTTCAAACTCTTCTTCGTCTTTATCACTTTCTTCAGAATGGTCAATGGAAACCATGTTGGAAGACAGAATGTTGCAGTATGTCCCCGATACTTGTATCGGAATCCCAAGAAGTAGTACTAGAAGAATCAGATCTCTTATCTTCGTCAGACTCGGGATCTTCATGGATAATATTGATAAAAGGAGTAGGAGCTATATAGCCCAGTCCGTATTTTGTCCTTCCATATTTCAGAGGAGGAATACGAACAGGCATTTTTCTTTCCTTTCCACTATTGAGGCCTGTCCTGAAGTCATATCCCATATTTTTGATGATGTCTTTAGATTGTTGACTATAACGACGTAGTTGTAATCTTCCAGTGTCATCATTTTTGTCTTCATCTTCTAAATCAGAAGGACTTTGGGGCCCTTTATAGAAGAATATTGGAATGTCTCCTGGCTTTCTGCTGGGAACTAGAAAGTATAAAGATTGTACAGGTTCTAGGGATACATCTGTATGAACAGTCTGTACAAACCCTATGGTTATTGCGTTCAAGTCATCTAACAAATGTAAATAACTATGAACATAATTACACACATCAGCATACTGCAAAGATGGAGACTTTTCATTAAATGTAAAAGCAGCAGTATTTATATTGGGAGAAGGCTGAGCCTTAGAGATTTTAGCCAAGTCAATGACTAAAGGGGGAGAAGAAGAACGAGAAGAAGCGTTGTTTCGATTAAGATCGATAACAAATGGCTTAGAAGAGGTGAGCTCCCTTGAAGTTTGAGATGGAAGAATAATCCGCCCTCCAACTGGAATTAGCAGAGTATCCTGTTTCATATGTGGAGATACAGAAGTTACAGTACGCCCACTAACAGGAATAATTATTATGTCTTGAGCAAACGACTGAGGTAACGGAGAAATCCGTCCACTCACCGGAATGATGAAAGAACCTTCTTCAGAGAGTTTGGGAGATTGTTGCTGAATAGTTTGACCTTTAACAGGAATTATTAAGGTCTCACTTTGTGAATCCTCTTTCTCCATAGCTTGTATAACCCTTGTATACTCTTTTTTGTACATTCGGGAATAAGCTTCAACCCCATGGAAGGGATTTATATCAGCAACTTCTTTTTGTACTCTTCTATTGCTATCAATGTATTTAAAACACTGATGAAGAGTAGAAGGCACCACATTATTTTCATGAAGAAAGGGCCTCCCCAGAAGAAGATTATAGGATCCCACGATCTCGATCACATAGAAAGTGACTTTGGATCTGAAATCGCCTATCTGAAGCTTCAGATGAATCTTTTCCAAAGGCTCGCTTCGGCTTTGATTGAATCTCAGGATAGTAGTAACCGTCTTAGAGAGCTTGTGAAGAGGGATTTTTAGTTCATCCAACAGACTCTTTGGCATTATGCTTATAGCAGACCCTGAATCAATGAGGATACGATCTATCTTCATTGTATCGATATAACCGGTGTAGTAGAGAGGCCGATCATGTCGATTATCCTCCAATAGCATGTCATCTTGTGTAAAGGTGATATTTGGGATAATTTTCAATACACTGTTGTAATGTAAGCAAGTGGCACGTTCTGTATCTGGCTTCTTCAATTGTGCAAGACAAGAGTCAGCTTGTAGAAGTGCTTCACTTAATGTCTCCCGAGTCTCTTTGGAAAGACGTAGAAGTTCAAAGAGGGACATTCTAGCTGGAGTATTAGCAAGCTGAGCTAAAATGTCGAAATTATAAGGCTTCTGAAGTCCAAGAGGAGAGGACTTCTTGATTGGCTTATCAAACCGAGCCTATTGTTTGCCTTTCTCCAGAGCTGTAGGCTTGGAAGGAACAGGTTCAGTGGATGATTCTTCTTCAGGAGGAACATTAGAAGCATCTTTATCAGCTGGAGGGATATCAAGAGGATCCTCAGGATTTTTGGAATAATCCTTTAGATAAGGTTTTCCCGTTCGAGTAGCACTAACAAGTGCTTCTTCTTTCTCTTTTGGCTCTGTGTCAGGAATAGATCCAAGAGAAGTCATATGACATGATTTAATCTTTCTAGCCTTCTTGGACTTTCGAGAAGTAGTCTTTTGAGGAGAAGGCGATTCAAAATCTGCCACTAGATCAGGATGGATCCACATGATTTCTCCAGTTTCCAAAGTGATTGGCACTAATCCTTCAGACCGTGGAGGAGGAAGATTCACTATGTCAAGAGTTGCCTTGGGAATAGGAACGATCCCACTTTCAAGGAGTTGAGGAGGGAAATCTCCGAATTGCATAGAGACGACGTTGGAGGTGACGGTCTTTTCTTTTGGAGTAAGAGAGATAGCTCCAGATTTAATCATTTCTTGGATCTTTCCTTTCAGTACATAACATGTACGAATTGTATGACCCAGCATTCTGTGATATGGACAGTATTTGGGATGATCTGTTTTACCAGCTTCATCAGGTTTCTTGATCTCAGGTAATTGTATCTTATTACCTTTCAGCAGACATTCAAAGATACCAAGGACATCGTCATCATCGAAAGAATATTCTTCTTTGGGGCGAGGTGTTCTTGGTTGTTGAGTTGTAGGAGAGGTTTGAACAGTTGATGAATCTTTGCTCTGAAGATTAACTTCAAGAGTTTCTTTTCCCTTGCGAGCATTGTTTTTATTGTTAGTACCTTGACCTGTTTCTTTAGGAGTCATCTGCACTCCTAAACCTTTGAAGGTTTCAGCACTAATTTCTGCGGCCTTGGCACTAACTATGAAAGAAGGCCAGTCTTGGAATTGAGTGGATCCTGTCCACATGCTGATGATTGGCAACAAGTTTGATTTGCATGTGTCGATGGTGACAGCATCAGGAGTTCCAAGAGACATCTTCAGAGCTTCTCTTCGAAACCGTTCAATGTACTCTTCTGTAGTTTTATTATTTTTCTGCTTGATTCTAATAAGAGCAGACATAGTCATGTCATTGAGCCCTTCATAGAACCATTCAAGAAACATCTGTTTGAAACCGGAAAATGAGGTAATGCTCCCATCTGGGAGACTTCTATACCATTCATAAGCCGTTCCCTTGAGACATCCAACAAACACCCGAGTAAGGAGGGCATCGCTTGGTTGCAGCTGATCAGTCATCACTTCAAAGTGATTTAATGAACTGACTTGGAAAAGTGGTTCCATCATAGAATGAGATAGTAGGAGGCTTGTATTTAGGAGGATACGATACTTGCTTCCATTCTATCGGATAAGGTTGTTTGATGCCTAACCTTTGTAAACCATCTTTCTGTTTGAATGCCTCGAATTGAGTTTTGAGATTCCTCAATTCTTCATTAACAATTCCAGAAGATTGTGGAGTTGTAACTTGTAGAGAATAGTTGGGAGGAGGAACAACATTGTAAGCACTACCCCCAGCTCCAGAGAGACTAGGATTTGGTTGAGCTGGTCCAGGAGTATTAGATTGTACTGCTGGAGGAACTTGTACTGGACTCATATCAGTGTCAGTTGGTATGGCATCTGGTACAGTCTGTCGATTTTGCATCTGTGTTGCCATGAGTTCATACATCGACTTCATAGTATCAGCCATAGACTTTATTTGTTGTTCCAAAGAAGCAATTCTTTGATCTTGAGGAGTCAAGGAAGAAGAAGGTTCATCAGTATTCCCATCAACCATATAAGTCATGACTGTACGAGGAATTATTGATGAACTGGTAGATGTTGTTTGTTCTGAATTATTGCTTTGTGCATCAAAGTCAATTATAGGAGAACTACCCCCAGTAGGAAGAGGTGGGAAGTTAGATTCTTCAAGGAATTCAGAATCATCTTCAGAGATCAAATTTCTTTGACTAGAGGCCAGGACTCTTGCTCTGGTATTTCTATATACTCCATCTGGACTATCAACTCTACCTCCAGCATTCCGAGAGGTCATATTGACAGAAGCAAACAAAGGCTCATCTTCATCAGGCATAAGTTCACACTGAATCCGATTGAAGACTGATTGTCGTTTTGTTTGACATCTGTATTGCATTGTGACTCTTGGCTGGAAGTCACATTCATGATCAACATGATCATGAGCCAGTGATTGACATCTGTATTGAATTATGACTCTTGGATAGAAGTCACATTCAGCATGGTCCTTTGACACAGAATCACTTCTTCTCTTCTGTTGAAGATATTCTCGTAAATCTGTTTGTGAAGATTGAGGAATATATTTCCTGTTCTTGGGTCTTGATGGCTCTTGATTATATAGAGAATGATTAATATGAGCCACATAGTTTTTTGCATACTCTGCATCTGGATCTCTTATCCTTGTTTCCAACTGGTATGGTTTCTTAACACCAGAAGTGTTAATTTTTGTTCTTAGATCAGTTGGAGGTAACACATTGGTTTTGGACACATGGAGTTTTCCTTCTATTGATCTGGATATTTGCAGAGAAGGAAGAGTTGAACCACCCCCTTGATTAGGAGTTGGTAACAGACCTTTTCTAGACAAATTCTGTGCCCAATTCGAAAATATTAAGGAATGTTTCTTCTTAGACTCATTCAAGTTTTGAGACATAGAATGTCCAGAAGGAAGAGTAGTCAAAAGACCATCTCCTTTTCTTTGACTAACAAAATTGTCAGTCAAAGCTGTTCCTGAAGTAAAAACTACAGGAGCAGAAGAAACAACTAAAGAGTTATTTCTTTTCGAAGGGACTTTGTGTGGAAGACCACCCCCAGTTCAGATAGAACTTGGCAAAGAGGAAGAGATAGCTAAAGAGCTATTCTTCTTAGATGAAATACACGCTGAAACAGGCTTGGTTAAAGAACCAGTGCTGTTGGCGTGACTTTTGACTTTGGAAATACACGCTGGAATAGATTTGGCTAAGGAGCCAGTATTGTTAGCGTGACTTTTGAGGTTGAAATTGCACGCTGGAACAGACTTGGCTAAGGAACCAGTGTTGTCAGCGTGAATTTTAACTTTGGAGACACACACTGGAACAGATTTGGCTAAGGATCCAGTACTGTTAGCGTGATCTTTGATTGCTGTCATCTTCGAGCGCACAAGAGTGTACGTGCTTGCAGTAGAGTTCTTGCCAGTGTTAGGAGCAGACACTGTGGCAGAGACTTCAACATTGGCTGCCAACTGATTCTTAGGGACATAGATAGAGTGTCCCTTCGACTTGGCAGTGATGATGGAGGCTGTAGTGGGCTTACCACTCTTAGCCCGCTGCATTTCTTCATAGGCGAGTTGATCGAATTGGATCGTCATCACCTTCTTCGTCGAGCCGATTGACGAAGTATCGCATTGAGTTGTTGCCATCTCAGAAGAGGAGATGGTTTTCTCCAGCAGAGTCGCCAATTTATTTTCCATAAATAAATTCCTTTATTTATTGTGTATCTGGGAAAATTACAACTGTGAAAATCTGATCTAGAAGACGATCACTTTATCCCTTGGACTATGCGAAGAAGAAAAGCTCTCAAAATTTTGACAGTAGATAACTATGTATCCCTACAATGAATGAGAAAAAGAACTCTATTTATAGAGTCAAAAATAATAACTGAAAAGATAACTGTCTTCACAGCCTGTGCTTAGTTAAAAATCACGCAGGATTTATCATACGCAAGGTTGTGAGCAGTTACTGGACGTGGCCTGTAACTGTTGGACACATGGTACTCATGCATGAGTCGTGTGCAAGTTACAGGACACGCAGGCGAGAGATCAGTGGCATGGCTGCCACGTACTCCAATTTGATGAAATCCATGCAGACTTGTTGAAGACGAAATCCACGCAGACTCGGGGTCGAAAGCTTCAAAATCCATGCAAACTTGGGACAAGAAGCTTCAGAATCCACGCAGACTTGGTGAAGACGAAATCCACGCAGACTCGGGGTAGAAAGCTTCAAAATCCACGCAAACTTGGGGCAAGAAGCTTCAGAATCTACGCAGACTTTGATGAAGAAAACTTCAGAATCCACGCAGACTTGAGGAAGAAAACTTCAGAATACACGCAGATTTGGGATAGAACTGCCAGCTGTCTTGATTCAGCGTGCCTCGACTGACACAGAATCTCTGGTAGTGATTGCTTTTGTCAGTCACATTAAATGACAAGAAGCTCTTTTGGTACGCCAACTTGACGAAGGTTGAGTCTTGCTGAAGAAGATTTCGAAAATCACGCAATAGACGGCTGTGATCTCTCGAATTCTGTGCATATGTGGCATACGAAGAGACATTCTTCGACTGTTGTGCTGTCAGTCATAATTACTCTCTGACAAATGATGAGCTGTCTCCCCAGCGTGATTTGTAAATATTATCTGGATCAACTGAGCGTGACTTTTGACTCTGTCCTGATCAACTCAGCGTGACTGTCATTTTTAAAGGCCTACAGTGAGTTCAGTGGTACCAGCCGGTACATGACTCGATAATCTGAAATGCTGAGGGTGTGAGTTCAGTGGTACCAGCGGGTACATGACTCGACGACCTTGTAGCGAATGTCGTTTAGACATAATATTTCTTCAGGAACTTGCCATTGACGGGCAGCATGAGCAAGTCTCCGTTTTCCTTTGCAAGGCGGTAAGCACCGTTGGAGAATACCGTCTCAATAATAAATGGGCCCTCCCACTTTGGCTGGAATTTGTCGGCGGTCTTGTGAGTCATGACCATTGGCCTCCAGACTGCCAAGACGAGATCGCCTACCTGGAATGTTCTGATTTTGACCATCTCGTTGAAGGCTCCTGAGATACGTGCTTGGTATAGCTGATCCTTTGCTGAGCTAGGAGGCGCTTTTCATCTAAGGCCTCTAACTCTTGCAGTCGACGTCGGTAGTTATCATCGGTTGTCAATTGGTGTGTGAGGGCGACACGTAGTGAGGGGATCTGTGTCTCCAAGGGGAGGACTGCCTCACTTCCGTATACCAGGGAGAATGGTGTATTTCCGGTGGCTGTTCGGACCGTGGTGCGATAAGCCCATAAGCACTCGCCGAGCTTGTCGTTCCAGTCACGTTTGTTGGAGGAGACAAACTTCTTAAGAAGTTTGATGATTGTTTTGTTGAACGCCTCTGCTAACCCATTTGCTGCCGGGTTGTACGGCGTCGAGGCGATATTCTGAATACGGTGCTTATCGGAAAACCGATAGAATGCGTGGCTTGTAAACTGCGGACCATTATCATGGATGATCCTTCGGGGCAGTCCAAAGCGGTAGATGACGTGGTGTTTAAGGAAGCTGATCACGTTTGAAGTTTTGACTTCTGTAAGTGGGACAGCTTCCGCCCATTTAGAGAAGTAATCAGTGATCGCAAGTATGAAGCGATGTCCTCGGGAGGAAGGTGGGGTGATTGGACCAATGATATCCATTCCCCATGCTTCGAATGGCTAGGATGCCACTGTCGGATATAAAAATTCGGAGGGTTGGTGGATGAAGTTCACATGGACTTGGCAAGCTTTGTACTTTCTAGCATAATCTATCGCGTCTGCCACCATTGTGGGCCAATAGTAGCCCATTCGGCGAAGGCGGTCTTGCAGTTTCGGGCCGGGCTGGTGGGCCCCGCAAACACCGTCATGGGCTTCTCGTACGGCTTCTTTGGCTTCTGCGTTTGACAGACACCGAAGCAGTAATCCGTCGTAGGAGCGGCGATACAGCATTTTCGTCTCTGTATCGTAGAAGAATCTGAGGGAACGCCTTCTGATAGAAGTAGCTTCCTTTGGGTTCTCAGGCAGGATGTCGTAGACGACGAAGTCGATGAATGGTTGTCTCCAATCTGGGGCGTCATCGATCGTCTGTGCGGAATAACTTGCGACGAATTGCATATTGTTTTTGGGACAGACCAGTTCATGGCCTATCACTTCCACTGATTGTCGATCATAATTCGGAATTGCTAGGGAAGCGACGAGACCAGCTAGGGCATCGGCTTCAATATTTCGGAGTCTGGGGACGTGCTCGATGAAGAACCCCTCAAATGCCGAGATGATATTAATCGCTATTTGATGATAAGGGATCATATCTTCATGGCGGACCTCGTACGAACCCCGGATCTGATTGACGATTAGTTGGGAATCGCCGTATGCTTCAAGGTATTCTACCCCCAGCTCTCTTGCAAGTTGGAGGCCAATGACCAGAGCGTTTTACTCGGCCACATTGTTAGAGCAGGGTTCAGTGAGGGAATAAGCGCGATTAATCACCAATCCGGAAGGAGAGATTAGTACTACTCCGACTCCGACGACTATATTGCCTTTAGGTCCGGTCCTCGAAGCGCCGTCGAAGAACATTCGCCATATATTTTCGTGGGAGGTTGTATGCGAGTCGGCGACCTCATCTGGGATCTCTTCGTATATCCTGGAAGACTCCGAGCCTGGGTGGGCTGCCAAGAAATCTGCCAGGGCTTGACCTTTGACTGCCTTTTGGGGGACGAAGATCATATGATAAGGGGACAGCAATATTGCCCATGTAGCCAGTCGAGAGCTGAGTGCCCCTGGTTTAGTCATGAGGACCCTCAGAGGGTTGACTCGTGAGACCACATGTATCGTTTGTCCGGTAACATAATATCGTATTTTCTGAATGGCGAACACCAGGGCGAGGCATTCCTTCTCTACAGCGGTGTATCGGTGCTCTGGTCCAATTATCATTCGGCTGAGGTAATATATGGCCTGTTCATGGCCTGCATCGTTATTCTGTGCCAGCAGAGCACCGAGGGAGTGTTCCATTGCTCGTACATAGAGCAGAAATGGTTTTCCAGGGACTGGGGCTACCAAGACCGGAGGATTTGACAGATATTCTTTGATGCTATCGAAAGCATGTTGGCATTCCTCGTCCCATACGAATGAGACTCCTTTCTTCATGAGGTGCGTGAATGGTCGGCATCGCCCAGAGAGGTTGGAAATGAACCTCCTGATGTAAGCTAGCCTTCCCTGAAGGCCTCTGAGTTCGCGGAGATTTCTCGGGGGACCCATCTCCATGATTGCTTTTGTCTTCTCGGGGTCTACATGGATACCCTTTGCAGTGATGATGAAGCCTAAGAACTTCCCGCTAGATACGTCCAGGAAGGACTTCGTAGGGTTCATCTTCAAATTGTGCGTCCGCATTAGGTCGAATACCGTCCTTAGATCCTGCAGATGGTCTTCTTTGCTACGGCTCTTGACGGCTATATCATCAACGTAGCACTCCACCGTCTTGCATAAGTGGTCTCTGAAGATGATGCTCATAGCTCTTTGATATGTGGTGCCAGCATTCTTTAAACCGAAGGGCATGACTGTGTAGCAGTACGTGCCAATCGGTGTTCGGAATGATGTATGTTTTTCGTCGTCAGGAGACATTTTGATTTGGTTGTATCCCGAGAAGCCATCCATGAATGACATGCGTTCAAAGCCGTAGGTATTGTCGATCATGATGTCTGTGATAGGAAGGGGGAATTCATCTTTGGGACATGCCTCGTCCAGGTTGCGGAAATCAATGCAGATTCGAATCTTCCCATTCTTCTTGAGGACGGGTACTATATTGGCGACCCAATCGGGATGCTGCTCCTCACGGATGAAGTCGCTGGCTATCAGTTTGTTGACTTCAGCTTCGATTGCGTCTATGATGCCTGGGCGGAAGCGTCGCTGTTGTTGTTTAACTAGCTTTGCATCTGGTCGAATATTGAGTTTATGAAGAGCGATGTCAGGATTTAACCCTGGCATGTCTTCATAGCTCCAGGAGAACACATCGATGTACTCTTTGACAAGTTCTAACAGCGACTCCCATTCTTTGTCGGTTAGGCTTTTTCTGATGAAGATCGGTTTTGGAGAAGATTCGCTGCCGAGATCCACTTGTATGACCTCATCTTTAGTAGGAGGTTCTCTCAGTTTGAACCGCTTTTTCCATTGTACGTCTAATTGTTGGGCCCATGGCTCTAGCTCTAGAATTTCAGGAATGTCTTCGTCTTCTTCGTACGCGTCGACGAACGCCATGTTGACTGACATGACTTGTCTGAATACATCCCCGATGCTGGTATCTGAGTCGGAAGTTGGTGATCCGGTTGAGTGTGACTGCCAGTCGCATTCTTCATCTGAATTTTTAGGGGTCGTAGTAGGCATTACATACCCTAATCCGCATCGAGTTTTGTTATAGTAGTTCCATGGTTTGCCCGCCGGGACTGGCGGCTTCAAAGGGAATCGTCGCCCAGTGCCATAGTTCAATCCTGGCGTAGTCTCCAGATCATACCCCTGTTTCTGTATAAGATATTTGGATTGAGGGCTATAAAGATACAGAGGCAGTCTTCCGGTATCTGACCCGAGGTCGACTTCTTCTATGGTGCGGGAATGAGGGTTATTCGTCCGGTCGAAGATGATTGGATGATCTTCTCCCTCGTGTATTCGGTAAGCGTCTTCTACTGGAGTAAGCTGGATTGCGGTGTACACATTTGTCACCTGTGTGTGTAGGTGAGCGCCTATACCGTGTTCCATAGCATACATCGTACATAGCTTATTGAGCTCGGTGTAGTTCAAAGATAACCCTTTATTGATGAAATAAGGTATCTTTTCTAGAGGATTACATCATCAGCGGAGGGGACATTTGTGTGGGCGGCCACATACTTGGCTAGCTCCGGTTCCTCTTCGGCTACCCCCTGTGTGAACGAGGACTGAGAGGACGACCTAGGAAGCTTGATCGTCAGTGGTCCAGTTGATGGAGCAGAGCGTGGAGTCGTTGGTAGACTGGCGACCCCCAGTTTGGCATTCGATATGGAGCAAGGAGTGGCTGGTTCGCTGGAAGTGTCAGACCTTGCATCGTGTTGACAACCGTTCTTGGAAACGCGTATTGTCAGTGGCCTGTCCGAGGGATTGAGCTTCCCTGTTTGTGGTTGACTGACTCTTGGTAACCTAATTATTAGTGGCTCCGTTGTGGGTCTCGGCACTTGGCCGGATCTCGGCAACCGGATTGTCATCTGCTCCTCTTGCGCCGAGAGACTGATCGCGTCCTTCCGCAGAGTGGCAGTGAGGGGTACGGACTTGTCTGGTTTGCGAGCTTGGAGGTGGATCGTCAGGGGTCCTTCTGATCCCGTGGCTGTCTCGGTATGAGTTTGCGCGTCTCCTTCATCCAGGTGCCTCTTCGATTTTTCGTATAAACAGGAGTCCGAGTAGTAAGATTCGACCCCTTTGAAGGGATCGATATCAGCAAACTCTGTCTTCACGAAGCCGTGTTTGTCGACATATTTGAAGCACTGGTGTAGCGTAGAAGGCACGATCATATAATCGTGTATCCATGGGAGCCCCAAGAGGATGTTGTAGGAAGTGTCTACATCTATGACATAGCATGTGACTTCGGATTGAAGGTCGCCAATTTGACACTTCAGACGAATCTTCCCAATATGGTAGCTCATGTCCGAATTGAAACCGCTGATGGCGGTACTTGTAGGTGTTAGGCGATGCATTGGGATGCGAATGATGTAGCAGGCCCTTCGGAATGATGCTTATGGAAGAGCCAGGATCAATGTGTATCCGATCCACCTTCACGTCGCTGATGTATCTCGTGTAGTATAGCGGGCGATCATGTAGGTTGGTTTTGATGAGCATGTCCTGCGGGATGAAGACGATGTTGGGCATTGCTCACGTGCAGGCACTATCTTGGAGATCCATGGGTGAGTCCTCTCCAGTGAGGTTAGATTGAGCGAGATAGGCATCGGTATTTTGGAGTGCTTCGCTTAATGCAATACGAACGTCCTTGGAGAGCCTCAGGAGTTCGTATAATGACAATTTGGCCGGAGTGTTAGCCAGTTGTGCTAAGATGTCAAAGTTGTAGGGCCTCTCTAGCCCTTGGGCTGCGTCCTTTCGGAGAGATTTGTCGAAGCGAGTCTCCTTCGGCCTAGGCTTGTCGGTTGTCGAAGGCTGAGCCGGTCCCAGAGCATCAGCTGCAGTGGGTTGATGATTTTCGGGTGGACTGTCAACCACAGGTTGGGATTGCGCTCCGGACCGTGTGACGACGGCTGTAGCTTCCTCGTTGTCTGCTGAAACTGTGCGGCAGGTCTTAATTTTTCTACTCTTTTTGTTGGTGGGAGATGGTGTGAGCCGAGTCACTTCTGACACCAAGTCTGGATGGACCCACATGACCTCTCCTCGTGAGGTGGTGAGAGGTACTAGACCAGCAGCTTGTTCTCGGGGCGGAGGAAGATTGGTAATCTCCATTATCGTGAGAGGGACGGGGATTACCCCGTCTTGAGTCTCTGTCGGAGGGAAGTTGTCAAATTGTACGGACACCATATTAGCTGCTACGGTTACCTCTTCGAAGTCGATGGCCAGAGCGTTCGAATCGATGAGGCTTTGGATGTACCGTTTCATTTGGTAGCAGTCATGTGTAGCGTGGTGTACATAACGGTGGTAATGACAGAACTTCGGGTTCTCCAGATCAGCCGGCCGAGGCTCCCGTCTTGGTGGAGGAAGAAGAATACTACCTCCTTGTATGAGCATGTCTAAGATAGGCTTGACGTGGCCATCTTCGAAAGAAAGTGATTTAAGGCCATTGCTTGTCTGCTGGCTGTGGCTCGGGCTTCTGGGCTGTGTCGGCCACCATAGCCTGTTTTCCCTTGCTGTCCCGATTGTTGGAGGGGTTACCCCCATTATCGTTGTTGAGACGCTTGCCCTTGTTTTCCCCTTCTGAGATGTGCAACCCCAGTTGGCGGGCCTTCTTCAGTCGTTCTTCAGCGCTTGTGGCGCTGATGATGAACGCCTTCCAATCTTTGAATTGACTCTCGCCCATCCAGAGACTGATCGTTGGAAGCAGTCTCTTTTGGCAGATTTCAATCAAAGAAGAATCCGGATTTCCGGAAGGCAGCTTCATGGCGGTCTGGCGGAACCGCTCAATGTAGTTCCTCGTTAACTCCTTCTCCCCTTGGACGACGTCCATGAGAGTGGACATAGTGACGTCTTGTCCTACTTCATAGAACCGTTCCTAGAACATGCGCTTGAAGCCGGCGAAGGAATGGATGCAGTTGTCCGGTAGATTGCGGTACCAATCGAAGGCGACTCCTTCCAATGCTCCAATGAATAACCGTGTAAGGATCGCATCTTCATGGGGCAGATGGTCGGTGGTGACCTCAAAGTAAGTGATGTATCGACTTGCTGAGGTTTTGCCAACATACGGGTTGATGTTGAACGGCTTATATCTCGGTGGGAATGGCACATCTCTCCACTCAGCAGGATATGGTTGCCGTATTCTGAGATCTTGAGCGTTTTCTCGGGCATGAAACATGGCACGGAGCTCCTGGACCTCTCTTCTTACTTCTCGGGTCTCATCTGTCGCGGCGGGGGCTGTTATTTCGGGAGGATTATTGCCCTGGTTTGGTGCCGCTGAGTTCGAATCTACATTGACCGCGGGGCCCGTGTTTGTTTGACCAGGCGCTCCTCCTTGTAGAGTGGGCAGGGCCGCTTTAATCTCGTCTACAGACTTGATCAAAGTAAGTAATATGGCTTCGAGACTGTCGATGCGCTGGCGATCGCTGGAACCACCTTGATCGTTGTCCGTCATGAACACCGTTCTTACGTGAGGAGTGACGGAAGGAACGGTGGAGGATGTGCCCTCTGAGTCGTACCCATGTATCGAGAAGTCATCGGAATAGGTGAGAATGTTCTCTTCGGGCTCGAAGATGCTCGTTTTTTTCCTTCTCTCTTCGACGGGGACTTTTTGAGCAGAATTGCAGGAGACAACAGGAGGTGCCTCATCTTCTGAGTTTGGGTGCTGTAGCCTTTGGAAGACGGATGGCCGCGCTTCTTTCATTGCCGTGTTGTAGCAATTGACGATGATTTGGGTGCAGCGATGTCCAAGCGAGGACTCTTTGCACACCGACACTCCTTCTCTTTTCTTGCGTTTGTGGAGGATCGTCTCCCGCAGGTCAGAAGAACCACTCTGTCTGTTCGCCGCGGGAGGCTGGACTTGAACAGTTGTATGCAACTTTCCATCCGAGGCCCGTGTGATAGTCAATGGGACGCTCCGATAGTCAGAGGTTGGAACAGCTGACTGGGCTCGATGAGCCCGCGCTGCCCTAGACTTCCTTCTTTTAGCACTTGTGGGTGCGTAATAGGAGGAGTCCAAGTTGAATGCCACAGAGTCTGGCTTATCATACAGAGAATCATCCGGGTCGGGACCGTATGAGAGACGGTCGAAGACCGATCGAGAGAAGCGTGGAACGGACGCTATGCTGCTAGAGTTGGGTACCGTGCAGGCTGTCTACATGTGGTCATCTTCTGTTGTCTGATGAGTTGTCTTTGAGCGGCTAGGAGTCACGACCGTGCAGGCTGGCCGCATACGGTTGGCAATAGTGGCCGCATGGGTTTTCTGCAAGCGGCTGCCTCCTGTAGCCTCATGTGTTTCATCCATGTGATTGGCGACTGTAGTTGCATAAACTATGCGGCTGCCACATGTGACCGCATGATTCTTCTTCATGCGGCCAGTGACTGTGGCCGTATGGGCTTTATCCATGCGGCTACCGGATGTGGTCGCATGAGCCTTTTTCACTCGGCTAGCACCCCTATACGGCTCAGTTCGCGTAGAGTTCCTCTTTGCCTCTGCAAGTCCAGCATCATAGTGTTTTCTTCTGCCGAACTTGGAGACAGCAGAGTTGTCTACGGTCTGAAGTGGGGCCGCAGAAGAGTCCTTCTCACCGTCTTGAGCAACAGAGGGTACACCGTCGGGGACTTGGGGAGGAGCAAATGATTTTGGCCTCCACTCTCTGCGAGCCTTTGTCGTGCGGGTGCGCTTCTGGACCGGGCCAGCGCTTCCTTCGGAGAGCATCTCCTCAAACGCTTGTTGGTCGAAGCGGACGACCATCTTTTGTTGTGTGGAGCCAAGTTTGGCTGCATCCGATTGCGTCACCAACTCCTCAGCCGTGGAGAAGTTTGTCTCCAGCAGAGTCGCCATCGTGTTTGCCATTGATTGTAAAAGTACAGAACAATTATCGAAGGACTGAACTTAGACTCACAATACAAACTCGCTTGTACAAAGAAAGTCTAGGGACGAAAACCTAGGTACAGCAATCTAAGTACAATTGTTTATTTTAGATTCTTGGGGGTAACGATAGAGGCTCGGGAAGGCGACGGCAGCCCTACCTTACTCCTTGGACGATCGGTATGCAGCCTTGGCTCCTGGTGTGAAGATGGTTGGCGTTGACGAAGAAAGGCTCTTTTTGCTCCTCTGTTGCTCTCCTGGCTTCTCTCTCTCTCTCTGTGTGTATTCTCTCTCTGACTCTGTATATTTTTATTCTTTTGTTGCCGGTCCCTTTTTTTGCAGAG
Source organism: Iris pallida (assembly GCA_029216955.1). Lineage (NCBI taxonomy): Eukaryota > Viridiplantae > Streptophyta > Magnoliopsida > Asparagales > Iridaceae > Iris > Iris pallida. Next base: position 39,913,049 of record JANAVB010005597.1, on the reverse strand, counting down.
CAATGATGCTGGCTATTTATAAGAGTGGGGTATGATCATTAGGGTTTGCTAATGATCATTTGTTTGGAATGTCGGCGCTCCCTCAATCTATCTGAACCCTTGATCCTGATTACAATGAATCTAGGCCATTAATGCGGATAGCACCGAATCTTGTGAGCAGTTAATGTTAACTGCTTTAAATCTTCATGATTGATTATATCAATGCCCGATTGCTCGCCACGTGTCCTATTGGCTTTATGATAAATGATATGCCTTGATCTCGGTAATTATGAGGATGACGTCAAATATATTTGTTGGGATTCGGTTAGATCATCGATTGATTCGATGCCACGTGTTTTAATCGTGGGTCCAGCCAGAGCCGCATAGGATGGGCGACACTTGAACCGCAGGGAGATACTCCTCGTGAGCCGCATGGGACAGTACTTTATTGAGCCGCAGGTGATGAACTCTCAATGAGCCGCATATGCATAGTCTCTGTGAGCCGCATAAACTAGCGTTGCCTTGAGCCGCAGGGAATGAGTTCTCAGGGAGCCGCATGTACAACTTTGTGTTGGGCCGCAGGGACTGGACTCTTGGTGGGCCGCATATGGCTGATTGCCACGTGGCAACCTGGGACTTCTGACGGATCGGGTCAGAGATTTTCCTCTTTTCCCGAAGAGTCTGTCATTATGACAGAACCATTATGACACTTTATGTCAGAGCCGTCACGGTAGTCGAGTCGTGTCAGAGCAATAAATGAGGCCACTTACTCAAATGGCCAGCTGTAGGGAGGGATCCCAAAGGGGGATATGGCGTCGACCGGGCCGCATATTCCTGCTGAACCGCATACACTTCCGAGCCGCATGAGACTGAAAGTCTTCTTTGAATCGCATAAGGCAGCTCCTGTATGAGCCGCATGGGCTTCTTCCCAGAGCCGCATGGACCATTACTCTGATATTTTCCATGCTTCTACAGGGCCTTCATACTTCCGGATTAGTCCTTTGTGCACCTTGCGGAACACCTTGAACTATTGCGGTTGTTGCTTCACTAGCACCATGTCCCCCTCCTTGTACTTGACTGGCCTTCGCTTCGCGTCGGCCCACTTCTTCAACTTCCTCGCGACCTTCTCCAGAAATGCCTTGGCAATGTCTGTCTTTGCCTTAAAATCTGAAGTGAACTAGTTGGCCACGTGGCTTCTACTCGACGACCTCGTACTCAGCGTGTACGGGGCAAGCGGTTGGCGACCCATCACCAACTCGAATGGGCTGCTATGCGATGACTCGTTTCGTTAAAGATTGTAGCAGAACTGAGCGACGTCGAGGTGATGCACCCAATCCCTCTGGTTGGTACTCATAAAGTACCGCAAGTACTCCTCGAGTTGCGAGTTGACCCGCTCGGTCTGTCCGTCCGTCTGCGGGTGGAAGCTGGTCGAGAAGTGTAAGTCCGTCCCGAGGATTTTGAACACTTCCGTCCTGAACTTCCCCGTGAAGCGGGGATCTCGGTCGCTGACAATGTTGACCGGGATGCCCCAAATCTTTACCACGTGGCTGATGAACAGTCGCACGGCCTCCTCTATTGTGCAGTCCGTTGAAGCAGCAATGAAGGTCGCGTACTTTGAGAACCGGTCCACCACCACGAGAATGGACCCAAGCGCCCCCACTTTCGGCAGGGTGGAGATGAAGTCCATCGATATACTCTTCCATGGCCGACTTGGCACGGGAAGAGGCTCCAGTAGGCCCCCCGGCTTCTGATGGTCTACCTTGTCTTCTTGGCCCACAAGATAAGTGTAAACATAGTCCTCCACACCTTTGCGCATGCGAGGCCTGTAGTATGCGACCTCTAGCAGCGCCAACGTTCGCTTCTGCCCCGGATGTCCAGCCCACTTCGTGTCATGGCACTCCTTAAGCAGCTGTCTCCGCAAGCTACTCTACCTAGGTACGACTATCCTGTCGCCCTTGGTGTACAGAAGTCCGTCTTTCAGCCAGAACCTGCTCGTTTTTCCCTTCTTGGCAAGCTTCACTATGGCCAGTGTTAGTGGATCCTCCATGATACCCACTCGAAAATGGTCCAGAATGTCCCCCTTGAGCAAGCATACAGATGCGAGCTCGGCCTTCCTGCTAAACGCATCGACCACCTGATTTTCTTTGTCGGGTTTGTAATGCAACTCCATATTGAACTCGGCTAGAAAATCTTGCCATCTCGTCTGCATCGGAGATAGTTTCTTATGGGACTGGAAGTAGCTCATGGAAACATTGTCCGTCATGACCACGAACTTGGTGTCGAAAAGGTAGTACCGCCATGTCCTCAAGCTATACACGACCGTAGTCATCTCCTTCTCTTGCACCGTGTAGCGTCGCTCAGTATCATTCAACTTGCGGCTCTCGAACGCGATGGGGTGCCCGTCCTGCACCAACACCCCACCGATGGCAAAGTCGGACGTGTCCGTGTGCACTTCGAACGCCTTGGAGTATCCGGTAGAGACAAGACCGGCTCCTCAATCACAACCCGCTTCAGTGCCTCGAATGCCTTCTCGCATCGGGGAGTCCAGCTCTGTAGTGCCCCATCCCGCTCAGTCAATCGGAGGAATCGAAATGCCGATGGTGTTCGAACTTAGCCTTACAACGGCTACTCGGAGACATCGCTCGGTCGAGGCGACCGCTCGCTCAGGTGGGGTAGTTTCGGTGAACTCGCCTCATCTTTGCCTTCACATAATAAATCGTATGTTTTCAACTCGCATAAGTAGGCTTGATAATAAAAGAGACGAATCCACATAGCTAAAGGGAATAATCCCGACAGGTCAAATTGAGTTAGAATATTGAAAGGTCCAACGGCCGGCTTAGAGTTGGTGCACAGCGTGCTTTGAAAATGACACTCGATCCTTCGTCCCGTGGCTTAGGAGAAGAAAAGTTGGTTGAGTAGACAAAGTTATGAACGTAGCCTAAGTTATAGGCGTCGCCCACATAAATGCTTTATAAAGCATGTACGGTCCTATCGTCCAAGGCTTCATAGCCTTGGCTAGCCCCATGAGTTAAGTTGCGTTACACGGCTTATAATATAAGTCTCGGCACCCAAATGACTTGGTCGTCCAGAAGTCGAACGCATGCACGGTACGTTTCCGCAATGCAAGGCTTGACGCAGCCTTTGTTCGTCGAGTCGTTGTACGTTTAAGTCAGGCAAGTTATGATTGGCTATCAGAGTGGTAGCAAGCACGGTCCTACGAGTTCTACGGTTGGGTATAACCACATAGTCTTACGGTCTCAAGGCCCGTCATATAAAGTATAACTTGGGCGATAGCGTCGCGTAGATCGGAAGTCGGTTTGAGGCACGATGCACGGACTTAATGTTTAAGGCATGAACCACGGGTGATTTAATAAGTTTTAGAGAAAAGACTATCGAATAAGCATTCATGAGTTGAATGAAATGATATGGTAACATGGAAAGAATGCTCGCGACCGTGGGTCATCGAGGGGTCCCAAATGATAGAAGGCTTGATATTGGTTTTGGAAGAGAGGGTAACATTGAAAGAAGGATGACTGTGTGAGACGTAAGTTTGTGTCGAGTCTTGCATGGTCATTGGACAACTTGTCGACAAGGAGAGAGTTTTCTCGAGCGACAACCCGGGGCCACGGGACCGACTCGGCCTAGGAAGAAATACGGTATAGTTGTGTTGGGTGATAGGGTGATAGCACGGGTTAAGCGGGGACTTGCAGCGGGGCTCGCTACTTGCGCTGCAAGGGCCCCGGTTAACAAAAGCTATAGTCCAGGATAGCTTGTCATGCTAGTGACCTCATATAGATGAGTCGGCCCGGCGGCAATCCGCGAGTGTGCCTTTGGATTGAGTCGAGTATTGAGTGCACTATATCAAGGAGTCGAGTTGAATGTGTGTGTATAGTTTGAATACAGTATTGGGCCTAAGATTTGGTCGCAACGTAGACGACGTGCTTCGGCACGAGATGTGGCGTCGAGTCTTATTTTGTCGGCATATAAGTTGTATGTTATGATTGAGTTATCTTGAGTTTAAGTCAGGAGATGCCGCAAGGCAAAGTCGATCGAGTGACACTTAACCCACAAGTCTTGATTGGGTCAGTTGGTGATCAAAGTAGCAAGGGCCGTGAGGCGACGATATGGTTAAGTCTGACTGAGTTGCGAGGTACGGCCTCAGCAAGAGTTTGTAGCACGGTCACACGAAAATGGAGTCTATCGTGTAGTTGTGTCTCTGATTTGGGCCGTAAGGCAAACACGACTTGATAGGTTAACGTTATTGGCACGAGAAGGGTCTAGAGGTAAGGCATGAGTTAACATTGTTGACGCAAGCACGGGATGGTCTAGCGACACAGAATAGGCCAAGACGTCGGTCCTAAAACTGATCCTAAGGCAAGAGTAGAAAGACAATTGATAAGATGGGACTATGTTGCAAAAAGTAAATCAAACGTGTCGGTTTTGTATGGGTGGGCGAGGAGCTCATTCCACCAGTACAGTTAAGTACTGACACCCACATAGTTTTCATGTGCAGGCACAGGTAGAAGCTCGTGGCACGGAGCTCGCTTGGATGCATCGAGGCACAAACTTCCTTGGCGATTTGAAGCATGCGACCGCATAGAGTAAAGACTTATACGGGATATAATATATGGACATCGCCTTCCGAAGCTTTCGCTGGCTCAAGCATTGTAATCGAGAGATGAAAGAGAGCAGAGTGACTTGTAAAGTGAGAAGAGTGAGCTTGAGTGTTTGTAATCTTGGCCCTGCGCCCCCAATGTAACCGTTTTTTCAATATCAATAAAGAGCTTCTTTGTATAACTTGTGCTTGTTCTAAATTTCTGTTGCGTGTTCAATGTCTCTGCTTGGGACTTCTGTGCGACGACCCCGTCGCAGCCGCTGAAATCGGCCGTTATGGAACCGGCCTTCCACGAGCGCAATCTAGGCTCATACGACATCATGCCTTAGCGAGGACGATCGCTCCTATGGGAGCGAGGCGTGACATAATGGTATCAGAGCACGGCTTTACTTCCTTGGACTACCGATTGAATTCTTTAACTTCACTGTTTCCGCAAACTCTGAATTGTTGCTTCCGCAAAGTTGATATCATTGGTGCGCTCTCTCTCTCAAATGTCCCCCGGGATTTCCATACAATAAGTCTAACTATTTTACAAAACATAGGAAAATAGTTTTTGATAAAACGAAAATATGGTTTACGTAAGCACGGTTGGATAAGTCGGGCTGGGCATATACACCAAGGATCACGTCGACCTTAGAAAAGTCGAGTACGGGATTCGAATTGTGTCGAGCGAGAATGAGTTAAACTCGATTGAGTAAGTGGGATGACTATCTATAGGGATGCTATCGAACGACGATATCGTTGATACGTTATAGATGAGCGTGCTTGGAATTAGAGGAATGGTTCGAACGGGATTGAATAAGTCGATTTCGAATCGAATAATAAGTTAAGGATTTGTTGAATGACTTCATCCCTGAGTGGTATATGCGATAGTCTCAAGAATGTCGAGGAGATTATCCAGTCGAACGATGGCATCCTTCGTACGACTCAGAATTTGTTACAAAGAAAGATTGTCAGGTTACGCATGTCATCGATGGTATTGAGGCGTATCAAAGATCGATATATGATAACTCGGGGGTACTCTGACTCGACGAATGACGATCTTGCAAGTATAATCGTTCGGTTAGATGCTATACTTAGGATTTTGATCGAGATAAATATTGGATAAAAATAATCGTATCTTGATGGTTACGTTGATAGCCACAATATCGACGATCTTGTCTTGCACAAGTATAACTCTAGCCTCGTACATGCGTTGCATCGGATTTGGGGCGATCATTTCGCGTGAGCGCTGACATGGTGATTCATGTCGCGAGAATGATCGAACTCGAAAAATCAGGATACGACAACTCTGATTGTCTCTACTTGGTGGCTAGATGCGAAGGTGAACTCAAGGATTTGTAGGACTTATGATTGACGAATGAATGAAACTTGATGATGGAGTAGGTCCAATCCGCGCATCGAGAATGAATTAGTCTAGACACAAAACAAGAGTTACGTCCCGATGAGAATGATTATCTCGCGGGAGCGTGTATGGTGATTCGTGCCTACCGTAGATAATCTGACTCGCGTAAGATCGGGGCGCAACGTATTGTTAAGTCAGATGACCTTATGATCGATTACGTAAATTGGAATAGATGACTTAGGAAATGTAGAAAGTGACATTTTGGTTAGCGACTAAATTGTGTCATAGCGTGCTTGACTTGGAAGGATTGATAGGCGAACTATATCGAACGTGTTTGAAGGGATAGACTATACAAAATGATTTGTTGAACGAGCGATATGTACATGTCGAGTATTGGTTGAACATGAGTTGTAGTAGGATGGCTTTGCTGAATGACTCGAACCCCGTACGACGAACGTTGGGATGTGTGTAGGAAATTGATGCTCGATGTTTATAAATCGGAGTGATGCGAGCTTGGGTAGAAAATCTCGTACTATCAACTTGCTTTGACCTTAGGATGGGGTCAGTGTTGATATTGTTATTTGGGAACTATGATTCCAATACAGACGGAAAGACATAGCCCAGCGGTTAGTCAGACGTCCGAGTGCGAAGTGGTAGGATTTGTGGAGGCGCCACTTGCGAGTATCGGTTGACATGCATGTGTATCAGGGACGCTCGAACATGTGCACGATTCGACTCGAGTGGTGATGGTGGATTCTCTATCACGAGGCTTGGCTAAAATGCATATATTTTGGGGACGCCTGAAATATGTGCACGATCTTAGTGATACGATGAATCAAGTGGGACTTGAGGAACGGGAAGGTGTCGAGGATTTTGAGATCGTAAGTTTAGAAAAAAAGATTATGAGTAGCACGAGCGGGGATCGGATTTGAGGGAACGCGTCGGAGTAGTATGTGCGAGAGTCCTTGAATTGAGAAAGTGATAAGTCGATAAGTGTACTCAGTTAGTTTTGAGGACGAAACTTTTTCTGAGTGGGGTATGATGTAGTGCACCGTCCCGCTCAGTCAATCGAAGGAATCGAAATGTCGACGGCGTTCGGACTTAGCCTTGCAATGGCTACTCGGAGACATCGCTAAGTCGAGGCGACCGCTCGCTCAGGTGGGGTAGTTTCGGTGAACTCGCCTCATCTTTACCTTCACATAATAAATCGCATGTTTTTAACTCGCACAAGTAGGCTTGATAATAAAAGAGACGAATCTACATAGCTAAAGGGAATAATCCTGACAGGTCAAATTGAGTTAGAATATTGAAAGGTCCAACGATCGGCTTAGAGTTGGTGCACGACGTGCTTTGAAATGACACTCGATCCTTCGTCCCGTGGCTTGGGAGAAGGAAAGTTGGTTGAGTAGGCAAAGTTATGAATGTAGCCTAAGTCATAGGCGTCGCCCGCATAAATGCTTCATAAAGCATACACGGTCATATCGTCCAAGGCTTGGCATAGCCTTGGCTTGTCCCATGAGTTAAGTTGCGTTGCACGGCTTATAATATAAGTCTAGGCACCAAAATGACTTGGTCATCCAGAAGTCGAACGCATTTGCGGCACATTTCCACAATGCAAGGCTTGGCGCAGCCTTTGCTCGTCGAGTCGTTGTGCGTTTAAGTCAGGCAAGTTATGATAGGCTATCGGAGTGGTAACAAGCACGGTCCTACGAGTTCAACGGTTGGGTATAACCATATAGTCTTACGGTCTCAAGGCCCGTCATATAAAGTATGACTTGGGCGATAGCGTCACGTAGATCGGAAGTCAGTTTGAGGCACGATGCACGGACTTAGTGTTTAAGGCATGAACCACGGGTGAATTGATGAGTTTTGGAGAAAAGACTATCGAATAAGCATTCATGAGTTGAATAAAATGATATGGTAATATGGAAAGAATACTCGCGACCGTGGGTCGTCGAGGGGTCTCAAATGATAGAAGGCTTGATATTGGTTATGGAAGAGAAGGTAACATTGAAAGAATGATGACTGTGTAAGACGTCAGTTTGTGTCGAGTCTTGCATGGTCATTGGACAACTTGTCGACAAGAAGAGAGTTTCCTCGAGCGACAATGTGAAACCTGTATTTTTTATTAATTAATTTAGTGTTATTTTATTTAAATTAAATAAAATTATTATATCCTGGAATTTTGAATGTTGGGTCTGACCCGAGTCCGTACCCAGTTTCCGTCCCGAACCCAGACTCGGTTTCATTTCAAAAGATTATTTTTTTATAAAATTTTGAATTATTAAAAGATTACAACTCTCATTAATATATATATTTAACTTTCATTCATTAACTCACTATCCCTCTTTCTTAAACCAAACGAAAGAATCTTTTCCTTTAACTTTCTTTTAACTCTCTCTCTTTCTCCAGGAAAAAGAAACTTCCTTTCCCAAATGGCCAATGGCCGAGCCCTTCCTCTCTGAATGCTCGGCCGACCCCTTTTCCTTCCATAACTTCCGACGACTGCTCCTCTTCCGAAACCCCCACATCACCCCTATATAAACCCCTTCTTTTTCATTCTCCTCATCCACAAATTTTTCCCAAACTCAGTGCCCTAGTTTGCCTCCGCCTGAACCGTGCCCCGCTGACCGTCGGATCTCGGCCACCTGACCGCTCGATCTCTTTCGTCCGCTCTGACGACTTTTTGCGCAAGCCACCCGCCGACGGACCCCCCTGCACGGCCCCTTTCCGGCCCCCTCTGCTGGACCCGCGCTCCTGCCCTAGATCCGGCGCCCCGTCACCGGCGCCCGCCCGGCGACTTCACCCCCGGCCGCCCAGCTCCGGCCAATCGTCGACGCCGAGCACCCGCGACCTCGCGCCCACAGCGCTCCGGTGCGGTTTCCCCTCCGGCCGGACCTTCCTGCGGCTGTGCCCTAGCCGCTGTCCCGCCGGCGCCGCTTCCCGATCGGTCCCCTCTGCCCCTCTCGGCCGATCTCCCCTCGCCGCTGATGTTCCGGCCCTTTTTGGCCAGTAGCCCACGCCAGCTTCGCTACTTGAGCGCTCCAGCGTGTCCCACGGATTCTTCGAACCTGCTGTTCGCGGATTTCTTTTCTTCTTTTTAACATCTGACAGCTCTAGCCGAGCAACCCAAGGTATAATTCCTTTGTCCCGTTCCATTTTCGGTAGTCGATGATGAAATTGGTCCCCGATTCCCTTCCGAGAATTCGGTTTTAGGTCGACGTAGTGACTTCGGATTTTTCGAAGATGTTTCTGTGATGTTCTGTGGTTATTTCAGATTTTTTCGAAATATGTTTTCTGGATTTTTGGGTGCTGTGGTTTCCGATTTCATTTTGGGATTTCCGATTATATTTCGGGTTCCGATTAAGCTTCGAAAATTATTCTGTGAATTTAATTTTGTGTAAAAATAGTTTTGGAAGTTAATTCTTGGAATTTTCCCTGGTTTGGGATAATTGTTGGAATTGTTGGCGCATTTTTTCAGTTTTGGGTTATCCCGAATATAGAGGAAATGCTGCCCAAATTTTTATAAAACTTTTATAAATGAGTTTTAAATTGGTTTTCGGAAATATTTATTAAAATAAATTTTTGGGCGACGACCATACCGGTCCGTGGGCCCTAGCGAAACGCAAACAAAACCGGTTTTACCTGGACGTTGAGGCATTAGCTAACTGTAACGATTTGACCAAGTCTGAGACTCCTAATATTTAATTAAATTTATTTTTAGTTTTGTTTTCGATATTTAAAAATACGGGACATTAGTCAGAGCTAACTAATTTTCTCTTATTTTATTTATGTAAAGTTTGTAAGGGCACAATCCCAGAATTCTATTTTGTTAGCTGTCCCCCTGTATTGTTAGTCTATGTTTTCATTTCTTTTCTGGGTTGATTTTTATTTCTTTTCTGGGTTAATTTCTATTTTTAGGACGCGTAAATTATAATTAGGATATTAAGTATTTTGTATAAAATTAATAAAGATTTTTCCAAGTTAATTAAATGAATGAAATGTTAGCAAGATAACAAGTTCATGTTTTATCACTAGAAGAAAACTAGCTTATATATATATTACAAAAATACAAAGTTTTACCAAGTAAATCAATAACTACGAGTTTTTCCAAATACAAAGTTAAATTGACTTTTCTTCGTAAGATATTAATTCACCTCGATAAGCGCGCTTTAAGTAGAGTTGTAAATAAAACTAAAATTTGACTAGGGTTCTGTTCTAGAGATTTCAACTAGATATGGTACAACATTGGTTCTAAGATAGAATTCTCAAATTGTAGGATTTCAAGAACATACTTGACATCTTCTTCGGTTCAGACAACTCAATCCAGTCATAAAACAAAGGCAAGTACATTTTGTGGTAGTTTAAAATTATTTAGTAATCGTTTTATTGCAAGTTTAAACCACGATGTAACACGGAACTCTCTCTGAGAGCATTGACTGATTGACTGTTGGGTACTGGGGGAGTAGTGTAATGAGTATGACCACATCCAAAATAGTATACTGACTGTGTTAGCTTATCCCTCATACACACGGGGATAAGCCATATCGTATCAATAGGATACAACTGTTCAACCCAATCCGGTCATATTCATTGTCTATTCACATCACAATGTTTTAACTGCTGGAAAACTATTTATTTCAAATTGTTTAAAAGTGTATAACTCTATTATTATTTCAATTGTTAAATTATCATGAATTGTACTTTGCTCCCTCCTGACTGGAGACAACATTTTTAGGTTCTATTGATGATGCAGAGCTTCTGATTAGTAGCTACTATGATCCTGAGTTGTACCCGGCTGTTCTACCAGAGGATGATGATGAGGAGACTGCTAATTAGATTTATTTCTAGTTTATGAATATGTGGAAAATAATATTTTTTTCAGTTGTAGTTTGTATTTGAAAACTTTGTGTTGGACAAGTTTTAATTATCGAAATATTAAGTTGTGGCAATTAGTCTGTGTTGTTGATTACCTGTATGAGTGATATAGCTTACTGCCGCCGTCTCAACAACGGTGCAGGCTGGGCATGATCCGATTCGACCCAAGAAATTGGGACCGGATCGTGACATATTTTTAGTGGTGGCCCATGCAGGTCAGATCTGTAAATTGGTCTAGTCAACTTAGTCTAGACCATCACGCAGTTCTGTAACTTGACCTAGGGATAGTTGAGACTTTAGGAAAATAGACTTTAGAAACAACTAGAACACTTAGATGATATACACCATGTTACATTTTAGGGCCGAAAATTATTTACTTAAATATCTATTTTTGCATGCTTATAGATTCGTAGGATACCTTGTTTGTGTTTGTACCTAAACCTTATTTAGATTAGGCTGATTGTACCTTTGAGTGTCCCATGACTTTCGAGATTATTTTTCTACCATAATTTTCAGGTTCTAGTATACCTTAGGATTCATATTCTTTTTGGAATAAGATTGAATTCTTTGGTCTTCTTCTTCTAAATTTCAAATTCTTCATTACTTCTCTACCTTTAATTGAAATCTTGATTCATTCGCTATGTACAATTTCGAATTCTCTTAGCAACCCTGATAAATTCTTATCTACCCAATATATATCTACAACCATTATCCAACCTTTTGCCTTGATCTCCTTTCCAATTGACTAACTTTCTTGGAATGAATCCTGAATCAAAATTCTTCTGGGGTCATTAAAACCTCAAGGTCAATTATTACCAGAAGAATTAGTTTAGTTCATGATTCTCTTAAAGGGGTTATTCTCAATTTCAATGTTGATTGTTATCTCCTGAGTTATTCCAAAGACCGAGAATATTTTTATCTGTTGACTTCCTCCATTCATCTTAAAACCCTACTCTCTCTATGTAATTTCTTGATCAAATCAAGGCCTAGAAAGCTTCTATGATCATGATGCATGAACGGTCAGAAAATTGATCACATTTTGAAATCCATTCTATTATTGAATTTTCTTTAATCAAGGAGATTTTTAGCTGTCCCAAAGCTATTTAATTTCTTGGCATTACTAGACAATTTCAATTTGATTTCCTTGAATCAATGAAACTTACCTTCTCTCAAATTTCTAACTTTCCTTAGTTACGGAATTATTCTTCTCAAAATAATTTTCTGTATTCCCTGAGTAATTTGTCAGGAATATTTTCATTGGTTTTTCTTACTTAATCCGAATCTGTGATACTTCTATCTTATCTGTTTGACTCAATTATTCAAATCAAGGTTGATCGTTTCATCTTTGGAAAAGAAAATCGGAGAACATATACTCCTCTTGATTTTAGCCCCAGTCTCTTGAATCTCAAATACATATTTTGACAAATCCCTTGATCTCAGAAGAACAGTCATCTACATTTTCTATCCTGTTTAGAACTTTAAACTCGTTTGAATTTTTGAAATTTCTCTGAAATTCACATGGACAAAGCTGAAAAAATATTTAGCAGCCTAACATGACTCCGCACATTTACGTGATAGTCATTTATCTGAATTATGAAAAATTACAAGTTTACTGCAGCTAGTTGTGCACTGGTGAGGCATAAACTCTAAGTTGAAATAATGACAGGTAATCGTTAGGATTCCAAATATTATTGAGACTTTGTTCTATGTTTGCTTAGCCATGAAATGGATAAAGTTGGAAGATTACTCGGTAAACTAAATTATTTAAGTTATGGAGTCAAAAATTCATTGCAGTCAGGTGCACACTGGAGAGGCATGAATTTGAAACAAAGTGACTTGAAAATAGTGGTTTTCGAATATTAATAAGACTATATTCATATCATGGTTATCTTTAATCATTTTGAGGATTTGTATCCTAGCACTTACTCCCACCTCCAGAAATGATCTATCGAATTATATTCTTGTCATGGCTTTTATATCACCCTCACTATCTTAAAATTGTACAACTTGTTGATTCTTTCTGAGTCACAAACTCATATACCTCATACCAGTTTGAATTGAAAATTGTCCCTCATTTCGGAAAATTATATTATCTTTTGTTTCTCAAATAAATTGATGTCGTATTTTATGACCTTTCTATTTTATTTGATCTCATTTTAAAACTTTAAACTCGTTATGATTATTTAAATTATACCTCGATGTTTACTCATGATTTTGATCACAACAAAATATTCTAAACTCTATCTAGAAGATTCTAAACATGTTTATTTTTTTATCTTTATATTTAGCAATCATGTCTCGAATCTGATTATGCCTGATGAATTAAATTGGAACGATCTATTGAAGGAACTTATGGAGTACATGAATTATGAGATAAATATGAAACACTCGTGATTGAACTTAAACCTAGGAAGGGATAAATTAATGATGTTAAGCAAATGGACAGTGTGGATTAGAGGTAGTTAAATGATAAGTATGGAGATGCACTATAGGAATATGCATGATGAATCAGGAAAGGGATAATCGAAACAAGAAACTAGGAGTTAAGATGTAACTAATTAAGGTTGTAAACATATGAATTGAAGGATGCAAAAGATTACAAATCAGAAATCATAGATAGAAAAGTTATAAATAATACAAGGTGGGAAGATTTTAATAAGATTTTTTACAGAGAAATGTTTAGTCAAATGATACAGTAAAATCAAAATAAAGGATTTGAGCTTAATCATGATAAATAAATTTTATAAGAGTTCGGGATCAAATATATAAATAAAGAGTTGAAATCAGGATATATACATGTTAGTCTAAAATCACAAGAGTGATCACTCATGAGTAAGAAATGATAAAACTTTACAGATCATGACAAATAGGAGTGTTGGATTTTAAATATGATATTAGGTACCGAGGCTTGATACTGAAGTAGTAAGACAAGACATAGTCATAAAGTTAAAAATTTGAACATGTTAGAAAACTGAAAGAAGTACATACTATATTGCAAGATAGATGATATGTGAAAATGTGGAAGACAAATTTTTAAGGTGATTGGCAATTCAGGAATGGAAACGAGAACTCATAATCATGAAGAACGACTTTATTCCTAAGAAGGGAAGAATGTACGAATGATATATGACAGTTAAGTCTAGTTAGACATGAAGATATTAAAAAATAATACTCAGACTGTTTGAGGCATGATTGCATGATTGTACACCCGACCCTACCTTTAAATTTCGAGGACAAAATTTTCTAAGGAGAGAAGGTTGTGAAACCCGTATTTTTTATTAATTAATTTAATGTTATTTTATTTAAATTAAATAAAATTATTATATCTTGGAATTTTGAATGTTGGGTCTGACCCGAGTCCGTACCCAGTTTCCGTCCCGAACCCAGACTCGGTTTCATTTCAAAAGATTATTTTTTTATAAAATTTTAAATTATTAAAAGATTACAACTCTCATTAATATATATATATTTAACTTTCATTCATTAACTCACTATCTCTCTTTCTTAAACCAAAGGAAAGAATCTTTTCCTTTAACTTTCTTTTAACTCTCTCTCTCTTTCTCCAGGGAAAAGAAACTATTCCTTTCCCAAACGGCCAATGGCCGAGCCCTTCCTCTCTGAATGCTCGGCCGACCCCTTTTCCTTCCATAACTTCCGACGACTGCTCCTCTTCTGAAACCCCTACATCACCCCTATATAAACCCCTTCTTTTTTATTCTCCTCATCCAAAATTTTTTTCCAAACTCAGTGCCCTAGTTTCCCTTCGCCTGAACCGTGCCCCGCTGACCGTCGGATCTCGGCCACCTGACCGCCCGATTTCTTCCGCCCGCTCCGACGACTTTTCGCGCAAGCCACCCGCCGACGGACCCCCCTGCGCGTCCCCTTTCAGGCCCCCTCTGCCGGACCCGCGCTTCTGTCCTAGATCCGGCGCCCCGTCACCGGCGCCCGCCCGACGACTTCACCCCCGGCCGTCCAGCTCCGGCCAACCGACGACCCCGAGCACCCACGACCTCGCGCCCATAGCGCTCCGGTACGGTTTCCCCTCCGGCCAGACCTTCCCGCGGCTGTGCCCTAGTCGCTGTCCCGCCGGCGCCGCTCCCCGATCGGCCCCCTCAGCCCCTCTCGGCCGATCTCCCCTCGCTGCTGCTGTTCCGGCCCTTTTCGGCCAGTAGCCCACGCCAGCGCCGCTCCTTGAGCGCTCCAGCGTGTCCCACGGATTCTTTGAACCTGCTGTTCGTGGATTTCTTTTCTTCTTTTTAAAATCTGAGAGCTCTAGCCGAGCAACCCAAGGTATAATTCCTTTGTCCCGTTCCATTTTTGGTAGTCGATGATGAAATTGGTCCCCGATTCCCTCCCGGGAATTCGGTTTTAGGTCGACGTAGTGACTTCGAATTTTTCGGAGACGTTCCTGTGATGTTCTGTGGTTATTTCGGATTTTTCTGAAATGTGTTTTCTGGATTTTCAGGTGCTGTGGTTTCCGATTTTATTTGGAGATTTCCGATTATATTTCGGGTTCCGATTAAGCTTCGAAAATTATTCTGTGAATTTAATTTTGTGTAAAAATGGTTTTGGAAGTTAATTCTTGGGGTTTTCCCTGGTTTGGGATAATTGTTGGAATTGTTGGCGCATTTTCCCAGTTTTGGGTTATCCCGAATATAGAGGAAATGCTGCCCAAATTTTTATAGAACTTTTATAAATGAGTTTTAAATTGGTTTTCGGAAATATTTATTAAAATAGATTTTTGGGCGACGACCATACCGGTCCGTGGGCCCTAGCGAAATGCAAACGAAATCGATTTTACCCGGACGTTGAGGCATTAGCTAACTGTGACGATTGGACCAAGTCTGAGACTCCTAATATTTAATTAAATTTATTTTTAGTTTTGTTTTCGATATTTAAAAATACGGGACATTAGTCAGAGCTAACTAATTTTCTCTTATTTTATTTATGTAAAGTTTGTAAGGGCATAAGCCCAGAATTCTATTTTTTTAGCTGTGCCCCTGTATTGTTAGTCTATGTTTTTATTTCTTTTTTGGGTTGATTTCTATTTTTAGGACGCGTAAATTATAATTAGGATATTAAGTATTTTGTATAAAATTAATAAATATTTTTCCAAGTTAATTAAATGAATAAAATGTTAGCAAGATAACAAGTTCATGTTTTATCACTAGAAGAAAACTAGTTTATATACATATTACAAAAATACAAAGTTTTACCAAGTAAATCAATAACTACGAGTTTTTTCAAATACAAAGTTAAATTGACTTTTCTTCGTAAGATATTAATTCACCTCGATAAGCGCGCTTTAAGTAGAGTTGTAAATAAAACTAAAATTTGACTAGGGTTCTGTTCTAGAGATTTCAACTAGATATGGTACAACATTGGTTCTAAGATAGAATTCTCAAATTGTAGGATTTCAAGAACATACTTGACATCTTCTTCGGTTCAGACAACTCAATCCAGTCATAAAACAAAGGCAAGTACATTTTGTGGTAGTTTATAATTATTTAGTAATCGTTTTATTGCAAGTTTAAACCACGATGCAACACGGAACTCTCTCTGAGAGCATTGACTGATTGACTGTTGGGTACTGGTAGAGTAGTGTAATGAGTATGACCACATCCAAAATAGTATACTGACTGTGTTAGTTTATCCCTCATACACACGGGGATAAGCCATATCGTATCAATAGGATACAACTGTATAACCCAATCCGGTCATATTTATTGCCTATTCACATCACAATGTTTTAACTGCTGAAAAACTATTTATTTCAAATTATTTAAAAGTGCATAACTCTATTATTATTTTAATTGTTAAATTATCATGAATTGTACTTTGCTCCCTCCTGACTGGAGACAACATTTTTAGGTTCTATTGATGGTGCAGAGCTTCTGATTAGTATCTACTATGACCCAGAGCTGTACCCGGCTGTTCTACCAGAGGATGATGATGAGGAGACTGCTAATTAGATTTATTTCCAGTTTATGAATATGTGAAAAACAATATATTTTTTTTCAGTTGTAGTTTGTATTTGAAAACTTTGTGTTGGACAAGTTTTAATTATCGGAATATTAAGTTGTGGCAATTAGTCTGTGTTGTTGATTACCTGCATGAGTGATACAACTTACTGCCACCGTCTCAACAACGGTGCAGGCTGGGCATGATCTGATTCGACCCAAGAAATTAGGACCGGGTCGTGACAAACAACCCGGGACCACGGGACCTACTCGGCCTAGGAGGAAACACGGTATAGCTGTGCTGGGTGATAGGGTGATAGCACGGGTTAAGCGGGAACTTGCACCGGGCTCGCTACTTGCGCTGCAAGGGCCCCGGATAACAAAAGCTATAGTCCAGGATAGCTTGTCATGCTATTGACCTCATATAGATGAGTCGGCACGGGCGGTAATCCGTGTGTGTGCCTTTGGATTGAGTCGAGTATTGAGTGCACTATATCAAGGAGTCGAGTTGAATGTGTGTGTATAGTTTGAATACAATATTGGGCCTAAGATTTGGTCGCAATGTAGGCGACGTGCATCGGCACGAGATGTGACGTCGATTCTTATGTTGTCGGCATATAAGTTGCATGTTATGATTGAGTTGTCTTGAGTTTAAGTCAGGAGATGCCGCAAGACAAAGTCGGTCGAGTGACACTTAACCCACAAGTCTTGATTGGGTCGGTTGGTGATCAAAGTAGCAAGGGCCGCCAGGCGGCAATATGGTTAAGTCTGACTGAGTTGTGAGGCACGGCCTCAACAAGGGTTTGTAGCACGATCACACAGAAATGGAGTCTATCGTGTAGTTGCACCTCTGATTTGGGCCGTAAGGCAAACACGACTTGATAGGTTAACGTTGTTGGTACGACAAGGGTCTTGAGGTAGGGCTTGAGTTAACATTGTTGACGCAAGCACGGGATGGTCTAGCGACATAGAATAGGCCAAGGCGTCAGTCCTAAAACTGATCCTAAGGCAAGAGTAGAAAGATAATTGATAAGAAGGGACTATGTTGCATAAAGTAAATCAAACGTATCGGTTTTGTATGGGTGGACGAGGAGCTCATTCCACCAGTACAGTTGAGTACTGACACCCACATTGTTTTTATGTGCAGGCACAGGTAGAAGCTAGTGGCACAGAGCTCACTTGGATGCGTCGAGGCACGAAGTTCCTTGGCGATTCGAAGCGTGCGGCCGCATGGAGTAAAGACTTATACAGGACATAATGTACGGATATCGCCTTCCGAATCTTCCGCTGGCTCAAGCATTGTAATCGAGAGATGAGAGAGAGCAGAGTGACTTGAAAAGTAAGAAGAGTGAGCTTGAGTGTTTGTAATCTTAGCCTTGCAGCCCCAATGTAACCGTTGTTTCAATATCAATAAAGAGCTTCTTTGTATAACTTGTGTTTGTTCTAAATTTCTGTTGCGTGTTCTGTAAGCCCCTGAATTTAGGGCTTATATTTTTTTTAATTTTATAAATAAATTATTGCAATTGATATTATTATTTGTTTATTATTTGATTTAATGCTCTTTACCATGACTTGGATTTTTAGAGCATCAGGGATGCCAGTCTCTGGAAACTTTCTTCTTGAAGTTTGTAGTAGACGAGATTATCTTCATGTTAATATATCGTGTCCCACTCGCACTCGTTCTCTTGTGCTCTTTTTGCTTTGCACAAGTTCGGGTCAATTTAGACCATTTAATTATTAATTGAATTCCCACTCTTTTTATGGATCATCATATGCGCGTTACCATGACTTTTAATTTAGGAGCACCAGACCAGTCGTTTTCTCAGAACCAACTTGTCATGAATGATCTACTCGAGACGCTCTTCACCCATGACCTTCGTGTCCCACTCAGATACTCCATTTTGTGCTCCATTTCCTTCGCACAACTTTCGGTTCAATTTAGGCCAATTAATTATCTACCGTAAAATCTGATTTAATTTCCAATTTAATTTCGGGACCCGACATCGACCCAACCTAGTCGACCCCAAATATGGACATGGCCTCCATGTAGCCTACTACCCGCCTGATACTGGTGTCCCATTTATTTGAGCTCCCACATTCTGCTTATTTTCCCATGATCATAAATACCTATTTTTAATTCAAATATTGCACCATATCCGATTTTGACCCGACCCGGCTCGACCGAACCCGAACCCAAGCTCCATGTTGCCCCCTCGTGACTACCCAAACACTCCACTGATAATTCTCAATTTTCCCTACTCAAAAATATCTCTCTTACATATAAATATCTCTTTTACTCTCACTTTTATATATGTGTATATATATATACATATATAATATGACATAAAAAAAAACATATATAATATGATATATATATATAAATATCCTCACATCACTCTCTCTCTCTCTCTCCCATTATCACTTAACCCATTCCCCCCTTCCTGTACGAATAGCCCCCTAATCTCTATCTCACTTTCTCTCTCTCTAAATATCTTTTAAATCCCTCTCTCTTTCTCCCTTTATATATTAATATACTCACACACACAATAACTCTCTCCCTCTCTCTCTTTATTAACACACAAGCACACCCCCCCAAGCTTCGGCCGACCACCACAAGCCCAGCTCCCTGGCTGGCCGTGCCACCACGAGCAGCAGCTGAGCACCACCATCATCATCTTCCTTCTCCTCCTTCTTCATCTTCTTCATGTTCTTCTTCTCCCTCCTTCTTCTTTACATTCATCACCACCACCATTACCATTCACCACCACCACCACCACATCCAACGCCACCACCTCCACCAGTCCACGCCCCCCCACCGTGCGCCACCACGTGGCCGATGCGCCCCCACAGCGAGGCAGCAGCCGCAGCAGCAGCAGCACATTGTGCGCGCGCGCGCTGGCCGCCGTAGCGCGCCGCCGCGCTGCCGCCGGCCGCCGCCGCCGTGGCCGGCCACCCTTGGCCGGGCACACCCCCAGGCAGGCCCCATGGCCACCGCTGTCCTCCCCGACGCGTTAAATAGTCTATTCGTGCGTTTGGCACGGGTTCCCGTCGGCGCGCGCTCGGAAACGAAGTCAGAATTCGCGTCTCGGGGCAGCGACTTCGTACGCATTTTCTGGGAGATCCGACCGTTGGATCGGCGAACTCCTTGCTCTGTCTCACTATCGGTATATACCCCTTCATCTCTCTCAAATTTCACCCGTTAATTTTGTCGTTTGATACATAAAACCGGCCACCAAGTTGACGTTTTAATTTGTACTGTTTTTGGAAAGTTTTACTGTTTGCCATTAAAATTGTTTGATTGAAAACTTTAATACAAACAGAACAGTGTTACAATGTAGGACTTAGATGTAGTCCTAGGAGCACACTTTTGTTTAAGATGGGTCCTTAGTGCCAATGGAGCGAGTGGTAATGCGTTGACTCCGTTGACCGGCTGACGACGGTTATCGGTTCTCTGAAGGCGTGGATTGCTCTGGGTGCTGGAGCTTGCTGAGAGGAGGAAGATGTTGAGTGTCTGTATCTGCCTCTCTGATGATTCCTTATATGTTCGTTGTGGATTCTCTCTGTGTGTGAAGGAGAAGATCCCTCTATTTATAGTTTTGCAGGCTGGCTGCTCATGCGAGCATGTAGGATACGCCGGTGTGTGGGGACGCCACGTGGAAGTTGCTGATAGGGGCGCACAGATGATGCGCCCTGATTGGGAGGTTGAACTCTTCATACTGCTGTTGTGAGCCGGCACGTAGCAGAAGAGAAGATCTTTCTGTTGCTGAAATCTTGGACGAGTTGAGTCAAAGGACACATGTCGTCGACTCATGGCCTGAAGATCTCGAATTTGGGGGGGTAGTGATCTGGTGAGCTGCGCCTTGGATCTGGGCGCAGGAGGAGGCTGCGGCTCATAACCTTTAGGAGTTACAAACCATTTAGGACGCATGGCTTTTGAGGCGCATGCAGGTGACCTTCCTTCTGTCTTTCGGGATCAGAGATCAGTCTGGGGCGCATGGCTTTTGAGGCGCAAGCAAAGCTTCAACTGGAGACTCTTCTTCTGTCTTTAGGGATCAGTGAAGGGTCTGAGGCGCATGGCTTTTGAGGCGCATGCAAAGCTTCAACTGGAGACTCTTCTTCTGTCTTTAGGGATCAGTGAAGGTTCTGAGGCGCATGGCTTTTGAGGCGCATGCTGGTTTGGACGCATGGCCGTAGAGGCGTATGGCGATTTGGACGCATGGCCGTAGAGGCGCATGCGGATGGCCATATGGCAGTAGCCGTCGGAATAGGGTCATGATGATGCTGACGTTGCCGACGCTTCGTTCTCTGAAAAAACCGTTTAGACTTTGGGAAGCGTGCTGCCAACTCTGGTGTCAGTTCAGCATTTAATGTTTGTGACGTTCGATGGACAGCTGAGTGGGCACATTGGTTGGTGGTCCACTCGGCATGGAGATGTGAGGGGGGGGCGCATCCTCTGTGATGCGCTGGGTACTGTAGGGCGCGTCTGTGTGATGCGCCTGATGCTGGAGGGCGCGTCCGTGTGATGCGCTGTTTGGCTGGCATATCCGACATGTCCTTTAATGACGCGGCTGTCTCGCTCCTCGAGTGCTATAAATAGCCGTTTGGCTGAATTCGAGGCGTCCGGTTCATCCATTTAATGCAAATTCATTGCACAGAATTCGGAGAGTCATCTACTTGGCGCGTGGGTTTGATTTGCCCGGCCTATAAATAGTGGCATGGAGAGAAGGTTTGCTCCTCATTCCCTCACGTACTTCCAACATGAACTTGGATATGTGGGTGCATTCTGTTGACGAAGTGCTCCCGAGGGTAAAGATGAGACATTGTGTTGTCTTCGATGCACTTGAAGGTGACTGTTACATCCAAAAGACGGAGTCGAGGGCTTCTGAGGCAGGCAGAAGGTGCCTGTTGCAACCAAAGATAGGGATGTTCGGGCCTCGTCTCCGTTGTTCCGGAAGAGCCGTAGATCGGAATGGTGGTGCTAGGCTCTTTCTTCCTTCAAAGTGGGTGCCGCCCACCTTGATTGTGTTGAAAGCTCCTTGTGCCATGATTTCGATCACGGTCTTCCTTGGTCTTTGGAGGCTCTTTCGAAGCCTCCCCTGGCCACAGCATTTGCGGTGCTCTTCTCTTCCTTGGTTCCAGCCAGAGGGTTAAATGCTTTGCTTGGCGAAGCACTTATCAGGTGAGCCTGGCTGGAAGAGCGGCACATAACTGGGCTCTGCTCGGCCAGGTGAGCCTGGTTGGAAGAGTTGCTCATAACTAAGCTGCTGAAGGGATGCACATAACTGAGCTGGATGCACATAACTGAGCTGCTGAAGAGATGGTAGGATGCGCCTGGCTGGAGGCGCATGACATCTGCTGCGCCTGACTGACAGCGCATGGTGTCTGCTGCACCTATCGGAAGGCGCATGGTGGTTGTTGCGCCTATCTGGAAGGCGCATGGTGGCTGTTGGCTGTAGATCTAGGATCCTTTCTTTGTAGAAATTCTCCTTTGTACAACCTTTTCTAGACATGTAATAGACTTTTATATATATAAATAAAAAGTCCTTCTTTGATTGTCTATGGCTTATTTGATTAGCTGTCTGAGTTCTGGCGCATATAATGCCTGGCGCATGGGCTTTCTGGTTGTGAAATTCCATGCTTCTACATTTACGACGCCAACTTCGCGGGTTCGTATCTTTGTCGTCGCAGCCCCGTTTTGTGCGCTACCAGTTCCAGTGCACAGCTGGTATAACCCTCTTCCTTCCCCCTTTAGATTTTATTTCAGTTTGAGCTTGTTAGGTCGGTCGAATTCGACGCCAAAGTTGGCCGTTCGAATTCTTAGTGTTGCACTTGTTAAATTCCATTTTTGAACCCGGGACTCCGGATTCAATTTCTGACACCACCAGTAGACTCGTCACGTCGTTCTGGCATGTTTTTATATAAAGTTTGTTAGATTTGGAGGACGTGACCCTGGCACGCATTTCGGTGCAAAGCGGACCCCACAGTCCGGGTCAACGGGGCTTTTTAACGTCGACTCATCGGAATCCGATTCCGGATATACCGTTGAGTTCGTATCATCATTTTGGACTCGTTGACATATAATTTGCTAGATTTTAGTGGACATTGGTTCCGGCACGCATTTCGGTGCAAGTCGGATACCGATATCTGGGTCAACGGGTCATTTCGAGATCGGCTCATCGGAATCCAATTCTGGATATACCGTTGGGTTCGTATCGTCATTCTGGACTCATTGACATATAATTTGCTAAGTTTTTATGACATTGGCTCCAACACGCTTTTTCGTGCAAATCGGTTTCCAAAGTCCGGGTCAACGGACCAATTTGAGATCGGGTCATCGGAATCCAATTTCGGAGATACCGTTGAGTTCGTATCGTCATTTTGGAATCGTGGACATATAATTTGTTAGGTTTTGTGCACTTTTATTTTGGCACGTTTTTCGGTACAAAGCGGGTCCGACACGGACACCGTTTTGACCCAAAATTACCTTTTTGCCCCTGTGTCCAAATTGGACTTATGGACAGGCTATTCTAGCTGATTTGACCATTCTGGACACGTTGGTGATGTTAGTTTCATCATCCGACAACATCTGTAGATTTTTTTCCTTTTTGTGTCACCCTATTATTATAATATTTTTCTCCTTTTTTGGTTGTTTAAGAGACCCGTCGATTCCAGTGATTTCTAAATCACTGAAATTCATAAGTTGACCTTGTAGATGTTTATAGAGACTAGCTTGACCTTTATTGACCATGGTTGACTACTTGACTAAACGTCGAAGTAGAGTCAACATTGACCTAGGTTAGACTAGTTTTGACCTTGGTTGACCACAGTTGACTATTTTGACCAAAAGTCAACCGAAAGTCAACCGTAGCCTAAATTGACTAGAAATGGACCAAAGTTGACCAGTTGACCCAGTCAACTGTTAGTCAACGTTAGTCAAGTTTTACCTAGAGTTGACCTAGAATTGACCAGAGTCGACCAGTTGACCAAAAGTCAACTGTAAGTCAACCCTTGACTTAGATTGACCTAGTTTGACTTGCTTTGACTTGCTTTGACCTAGTTTGACCTAGTATGACTTGATTTTACTTCCAAACCCTTATATTGATACAGTATTCCACCTATAGGTCCTCGAGGCACTGTTCTTGAACCAGTTGACATATTCCATCAGATCACAGGCGAGTACATTCTCTGATAATAATTCTGTTTTATGATATCGTTTATGTTTCTTGTATTTAGTGTAGATACCCTTGTTCTTTTGACACATTGTTCACACGGATTGGTATTTTCCTGGATACCGTCATGAGATATTATTCCTCGCTTTCCTTGGTATATCTTGTGCAAGTCTTTTTTGTTCCTTGTGTATTGTATAGACACGATTCCTGCGAAGGCTAGCTACCCTCTCAGAGAATTGCGTGTCATGATGTGTCATAGTTGGATCCACTATACTGGTCGGGGACGGAGAGTATTAGTATAGATGTGTGGTCAATACCCGCCTTGTATATCTTGTGAACCTTGTGAATGCCAATCATACACCACACGTATGGTTGGCTAGATCATGACCTTGTGCAGACCCAAGCCGGCCACATGTTATAGCTAGTACTCACACACCTAGATAGAAGATTCTTGATTCTTGTACATGCCATGATCAGTTTACTTGCCTTGTTCTAGCTCTAGATTTACAGTTTACCTTGCCATGATACTCACATGTACATTTCATGATTTCTTGTGTATTTTCTCTATTTACTGCTATATTTTCAATATCGTCTAATTAGAACTGTTATTTGAGATTTGTGCTCGTTCTATCCTGACTGGATATGTTGACAAAATTTTAGGAGTAGTTGTGCCCTCAGTATTGGACTTTATGATGTTGCTAGCTGAGGTGGATCTCACTATTCTTCTATGTGAGTTGCCTGGTAGTTATCTTTAGTTAGTCTTGTTGTTCCTTCTTTATTTTTCCTGTCTTATGATCATTGTAGATTCTAGTTGTTCTAGTGATATTGTTATTATTTCTTATCTTATCTTCCTTAGTTTTCGTGATGTGACATGAGTACATTTCTAGTAATGGATCATTAGATGTTGTAGTTAGTTTAGTATACTTGATAGCGCTCTACCGCCGATACTGCGGCGTAGGCTGGGCGTAGCCCACGTATTCGTACCCGTATATTCGGGTACGGGTCGTGACATGTTCAATGTCTCTGCTTGGGACTTCTGTGCGACGATCCCGTCGTAGCCGCTGAAATCGGCCGTTAGGGAACCCGCCTTGTACGAGCACAATCTAGGCTTCTACGGCATCACGCCTTAGTGAGGACGATCGCTCCTACGGGAGCGGGGCGTGACAAGCTCCACGTCCGATCCTTCCGCAGCAAATCGGTCAGAGGTACTGCAATGGCAGAATATCCTCGGATGAACTGCAGGTAGTAGTTCGCCAAGCCAAGGAACGATCGCAGCTCTGTTAGCTTGGTGGGAGCCTCCCACTCCCGTATGGACTGGACCTCTGTGCCGTCCATCCATATCTTGCTATGTCCGATCCAGTGCCCCAAGAACGATACCTCTTCTTGTGCAAATGAGCACTTCTTCCGTTTGACGAAGAGTTCGTTCTTCCTCAGCACCTGGAAGATGGTCTTCAAATGCTCGATGTGCTCCTCCATCGTGTTTGAGTACACGACGATATCGTCGAGGTAGACTACGACAAACCGATCCAGGTTGGGGTGGAAGAGCTTGTTCATCAAATTATAAAAAGTCACAGGAGCATTTATTAGACCAAAAGGCATAACTAAAAACTCATATGCGCCATACCTCGTGACGCACACCGTCTTAGCCTCGTCGCCCTCTGCAATCCGGACTTGGTAATACCCCTAGCGCAGATCAAGTTTGGAAAAGTATCTCGCGCCTCCAAATTGGTCGAACAAGTCTGCCACCAACGGGATGGGATATTTGTTCTTGACGGTTACCTTGTTTAGTATACGATAGTTGATGCACAAACGAAGGCTTCCGTCCTTCTTCTTCTGGAACAGTACTGGTGCACCATACGGGGCCTTTGACGGTCTGATGAATCCCGCGTCTAGCAGCTCCTTGAGTTGCTTCTTTAACTCGTCTAGCTCGGACGGGGCCATGCGATATGGAGCCATGTTGGGCGGCTTCGTGCCCGGTTCTAACTCGATGGTGTGGTCTACCTCCCTCTGCGAAGGTAGCCTCTTCGGCAACTCCTTCGGCATGATGTCCTCGAACTCCACAAGGACGTCATCGATCTCAGACGAAAGATCCCCCTGCATGGGTGCCTCCTCTGTCTTGAGTACCACAAGGTAGGTCATCTCTCTATGTCGTATCCCCCTCTTGAGTTGTAATGCGGAGAGAGCCTTTACCTTCGCAAGCTCGCCTCGTGCAGCTGTCACCATGTACGAAGAGCTCTCCTCTATGATCCCGACGACTCCCAGATGCGGCATTGGGACCGCCCTTATCGAAGTAAGGAAGGCTATTCCGAGGATCATGTTGAAGTCATCCAGTGGTGCTGTCGTGAGACTGGTGACATACGTCCAGTCTTCCACTTGGATCTTTACTCCTTTGGCCACACCCTGTACGGGGCGCGCATCAGAGTTGACCGCCTTTATCGTGCTTGAGTCTTTTTCCAGCACTAGACCCAAGCCTCGGACCTCCGTGTCTGAGATAAAGATGTGGGTTGCCCCTGTGTCGACCATCGCCCTGGTGTTTTGGCCGTTGATCTTCACGTTCACGTACATCAGCTCTCGATTCGGGATCTTGGACACTATCGCCTTCCTCTTTAAAGCATTCAACAGGCGCAGCGCACCCATGTGAGCCCCCTTCTTAGGCTCCTCGTCCTCGGCCTCCTCGCCTTGGACCGCGTTCACCCTCTTGCCTTTGTTCGGGCAGTCTCGTGCGAAGTAATTTCCTCCGCACAAGAAGCATTCAATCTTCCGCTCCGTCGAAGGCTTTGCGTGTGGCTTGTCCATCGACGGGCCTCCCTTTCCGTTGTTCTTCTTTGCTCCTCCACCATTGAACTTGGTGGTGGTCTTTTCCTTGGGCTTTGGGGCATCATTCCGTCGATACTCCATCAGCTTCTCGGCTACCGCAATAGTCGCGTTCACGTCTGACACATCTTGTCTCTGTAATTCTTGTGCCGTCCATGGTTGTAGACCCTCCAGAAAATGGAACAGGCGATCCTCTTCGCCCATAGTAGAAATGGAAAGCATCAGGCGGGTGAACTCTGCCACATACTCTTTGACGGACCCGGTGTGTTTGAGTTGTCGCAAACTCCGTCTCGCGACATACTCCACGTTCTTCGAGTAGAATTGAGACTTGATCTCCTTCTTGAGATCCTCCCAAGTCTCGATCGAGCAGAGCCACTTTTTCTATATCGATGCACCTGTATCGCCACCACAGCATAGCATCATCAGAGAAATATAGGGACGCTGTGTCTACCTTGTCGGTCTCATCCTTGATACAGACCGCCTTCAGGTAGCGCTCGACATTCCAGATAAATTTATCCACCTCCTTCGCGTTCCGTACGCCAGTGAAGGATATGGGTTCTGGATACTTCACCCTCTGAGTCGACTCCCTCCTCGGAGTCGGACCACCAGCATTGGCCCTCTCGAGGACCTCCGCCTTGGTTTGTAGCTCTTTGCGTAGTTCAGCAATCTCCGCCTTATTGGCCTTTAGTTCCTACTCGAACTCGGCCTGCATCTCGCGAAGATGCTCTCGGAACTCCGACATAGCCGTAGAGACGTCCGCCTCCAAACCCTGGGCGAATTCCTCGTTAGCCGCTTGGTTCTGCTCCACTTGAAAT
The DNA here is from genome assembly GCA_029216955.1 of Iris pallida. Classification (NCBI taxonomy): domain Eukaryota; kingdom Viridiplantae; phylum Streptophyta; class Magnoliopsida; order Asparagales; family Iridaceae; genus Iris; species Iris pallida. The sequence continues at coordinate 39,885,474 of JANAVB010005597.1, read as the reverse complement.
TCGATGCCCGTCACGCCTTTCTCCAGCATATCAATCCGTTCAGCCAACTCGCCAAGAGCCCGTTCCATCGACGGTTCCTTGCTCTTGCCCTTTCTCGAGGCCTTCGCCTTCTCGTTGATGATTGCTTCGGTCGAAGACATGACGGCGATGGAACCGTTTCTCTGATACCACTTGTCACGGACTTAGTGTTTTTGCTAGCACTTCGTCCCGTACGGCGCACTGTCTTTTTCCTCAAAGACCCGTGCAAGCCTTTCCAACCCGACTTAACTAGATCGCTAAGGAAATTAGAGTAGTGGAGCAAAGAGGATACTCGTAAGATTTCTTTATTGAATGGAAAAGCTTACAAGTTTAGGTAGTGAGGAACAAATAAATGCCTCCCCCTTTTATAAGTGCTCATAGAGCTTTACAAGAAAAGTCCTAGAAGGAATATTCCAAGGATTATTCTTTTCTACCATAACTGGAATGGCATATTCCATGTTTATTCCCTAGCAACATAAAAGAAAACTTCAAGAGCCATCCAGAAGCTTCTTGGACCTCCTAGAACGATCTTGGGCCTTTCGGAGAGATCCACTATCTTCTAGAGCCTTCTGCCATCTTCTAGAATGTTCTGGAAGCTTTCCACATAACCTTCGTCCGTAAAAAGGTTATGCAACTGGGCCTCGGGCGGGGTGCAATATTTAGGACGTTACAAATGGCACTGTTGGTATATCTCCTTATCCTGTAATAAAAGATGTTTGTCTAGTTACAGAATTGAAACATAACCTATTAAGCATAAGTTATTTAGCTGATAATGGTTATGGTATCAATTTTGTAAAAGACAAATGTACCATATATAATATGTCATCTGGAAATCCCGTATATGAAGGGATTAGAGAAGACAATATTTATGTTTTCCTTCTAGAGAGTACTAATAATAAATGAAGATACCTAGTAGTTAATCTAGATGAAAGCTGACTATGGCATATGAGACTAGGACATGCTAATATGGACACTATCTCACGACTGAGCACTAAGAAGCTGGTAAGAGGACTCCCTAAGATTCCATTCAAGAGAGATATGGTATGTGCTGACTGTGAAAAAAATAAAGCACATAGGTCTACATTTAAATCCGTCAACGCTGTAAGTACTTTAAGACCTTTGCAGTTGATACATATGGATTTATTTGGTCCTAGTAGAGTCGCTAGTCTTGGCGGTAAGCTCTACGCTTTTGTTATTGTTGATGATTTCTTTCGTTTTACTTTGGTTTACTTTTTATCAAACAAAAGTGATGCTATTTTTGAATTTTAATTATTTTGTAAAAAGGTACAAAACGAAAAAAGCTTCATGATACTCGTATCCAAAGTGATCATGGTGGCGAATTCGTAAATACTGATTTTAAAAAGTTTTGTGATGATAGTGGATACTACCACGAATTTTCTTATCCTAGAACTCCTCAATAGAATGGAGTTGTGGAGCGAAAGAACCGTACTCTAAGCGAGATGGCTAGAGTCATGCTGAATTAGCATAATCTTCCTAAATATTTTGGACAGAAGCTGTTAGCACAGCCTGTCATTTTTAAATAGGGTGTTAATCCGACCCATCTCGAAGAAAACACCTTATGAACTTTGGTTCGGAAGGATTCCAAACATTTTTTATTTCAAAGTTTTTGGATGTCGTTGTTTTATCCTGAACACCAAGGACAACTTGGGTAAGTTCGACTCTAAAGCATATGAAAGAATATTTTTCGGATATGCTGCTAAGAGTAAGGGATATATAATTTTCAATAAAAGATCTATGATTGTTGAAGAATCTATCAACGTTACTTTTGATGAGCTCAATAGTCACAGATCTAGCGACAGTGATGATGAAGGTGTACAAGAAAAAATCGATAAGAGTCCTGTGAAGATCTGACTCATAAATTTGAATCATTGAAGTTCTTACCAGATCATCCAGAGACACTCATTATAGGTGATGTATCAAAAGGTGTAAGTACATACTCCTTACTTAGAGATTCTGAAATAGTAGCAAATGTAGCTTTCATTTCTCAAATAGAACCTAAGAATATAGAAGATGCCTTTAATGATGAGTTTTGGATTAATGCCATGCAAGAGAAACTTAATAAATTTGAGAGAAACCAAGTTTGGGAACTCATTCCTAAACCTATTAGTCAATCGATAATTGGTACCAAATGGGTGTTCCGAAATAAACTAAGTGAAGAAGGACAAGTTCTACACAACAAAGCACGTCTAGTTGCACAAGGTCATAATCAAGAAGAATGTATTGATTATGACGAAACATATGCTCATGTTGCTAGACTAGAAGCTATCCCCATATTTTGTGCGTTTGCATGTTTTAATGATTTTAAATTATTTCAAATGGACGTGAAAAGTGCATTTTTGAACGAATTTCTAAAAGAAGAAGTTTTTGTGAAACAACCCCCTGGCTTTGAAGATTTTTAAAAATCTGATCACGTCTTCAAGCTTAAGAAAGCACTCTATGGACTCAAACAGGCACCTCGTGCTTGGTATGAACGCCTAAGTGCGTTCTAACTTGATAATGGTTTTTCAAAAGGAAGAGTTGATACAACTTTGTTTATCAAATCTTTAGATGATGACATTCTTCTTGTGCAAATATACGTTAATGATACTATATTTGGTTCTACTAATGAAAAACTTTGTCAAGAGTTTGCTAAGTGTATGCAGAGTGAATTTGAGATAAGTATGATGGGAAAGCTGAACTTCTTACTATGACTCCAGATCAAACAACACTCAAAAGGAACATTCATTAATCAAGCCAAATATACGAATGACATAATAAAAAAGTACGACTTTGATAATGTAAAGACTATCGGAACTCCAATGGCTACATCTACAAAGCTTGACACTGATGAAAATGGCAAACCTGTCGACCAGCGTAAGTATCGAGGTATGATTGGTAGCTTATTATATTTAACTGCTAGTCGCCCTGATATTATGTTCAGTGTTTGCATTTATGCACGATACCAGGCAAATCCTAAGGAATCACACCTAAGTGCCGTTAAGCGTATCTTCCGATACCTTAAGGGAAATTCTATAGTCGGCTTGTGGTATCCTAAAACCAAATTCTTTGACCTGATAGGTTACTCGGATGCAGATTTTACAGGATGCAAAGTAGACCGTAAAAGTACAAGCGGTACGTATCATTTTCTAAGAAAGGCCTTAGTCTCATGGTTTAGCAAGAAACAAAATTCTGTAGCATTGTCAACTACTGAGGCTGAGTATATCGTCGCAGGACGTTATTGTGCTCAAATTTTGTGGATGAAGTAAACCTTAGAAGACTACAATCTGCACTACACTAAGATTCTCATTTACTGTGATAACACTAGCACTATTAACCTGACTAAGAACCATGAATGTCACTCACGCAAAAAACACACTAAAATTCGTCAAAACTTTTTACGTGATCACCAACAACACGGGGACATCTTCCTAGAGTTTATTGACACAGATCGTCAACTAGCAGACATTTTCACAAAACTACTGGCTGAAGACCGACTTAACGTTATGAGGCGAGAGCTCGGCATACTTGAATTTTCAGATTCATAATGTAGTATGTTTATTAAATTTATTTTATAACTCGAAACTTTGTAATTTATTTAACGGAAATTATTAATTTTGAGTACAAACTGAAAGGATCCTTCTGTCATACAGGTGTAAATAGCATGAAGCGACACGGTGCGCTAGTCTTCGGACTACCGCTAGCTGGGATCCGGCCCCTACAAGTAATCCAAAGTAATAGAAGTTATTAAATAAAGAAGTACAATAGTTATAAATTCAAATTTTTAAACAAATACGGTATTTATGACATTGGGAATACAAGCAGCCGAACTCGGACCGAACTCTTATCGAGTTTGGACCGAGTTCGGTCGACGCTGTACGGATTTTCAGAACCGAACAGCCGCCCCTAGCCCTATATATTCATCATCTTCCTTTCATTTTTCTTCATCCTTCTACCGAGAAAAACCCTCATATACTCCAAAGAACTTCTCCCCCTTCTTCCTTTCAAGCTTTCTCAGGAGTCTAGTGGGCCATCCTCTCCACCATCTTCCTCCTCTTCGAAGGTATTCTATTCTCTTTTCTTTCTCATCCATGGCACCTAAGCACCAAAAAATAATGCTTGATTCCTCACAAGTAGGATCATCCTCCTTTGACTATGTTCCCACAAATATTTTTAGTCCAGCTCGACCTAAGGGATCTGATGATTACGATTCCGTTCTCTTTTCCGATAGGAAATTTTTTGACATTTGGTTTAACTCGTTTTCTGGTCATAGAATTTGAAGAACAGATGGCAACCCTAGAGGGGGGTGAATAGAGTTTATAACAATAATAGCCAATTAAAAATTAAACTCTTTCACAAGCTGAAAGTAATCAGAGTAAATGCGGAAATAAATAAGGAGCAAGAAAGCATACGCAAATACAGCCGATTTTTAACCTGGTTTTCCTCGTGGAGGACTAGTCCAGGCCTGAGAACTCTAGCTCAGGATTAAATCCACTATTTGTGAAATAGTAGTTACATCCCGTGTCTTTTCTTCAGAAGAGCACGTCAACTTCTTACAAAGATCGCAGTGGCGATGCTTGGAATTTTCCAAGCGACTTCTTGAACTCTTGCACAAACTCCTAACTGAAAAGTACTGAGCACTTGAGGCTAAGGGAGCTTGTGGCTAGTAGATGAAGAAGAGTATGGCTTGTATAGAGCTTTAGAGAGAAGAGAAGAGAAGATTGGATGAATGAAAAAGAGAGAATTCATGGCCTATTTATAGGATACCAGGTAGGCAGAATTCAGCCAGAATTCTAGGTCAAATATTCAAAAATTTGGCCGTTGGACAACTTTCATCCAGCTAACCCTAAAAATTAGGGTCCTGGATTTTAGGAGGCAGAGTTCGGCCCGAACTCTGTGTGGAGGCAGAGTTCGGCCCGAACTCTGTCTCCAGAGCACAGAATGGGTCAAATTTGTAAATGGGCTTATTTGGATTTTTGTGGAGCTTTTAATTTGGGGTATGGGTATAGGTTAAGTCTTAGATGCTCAGCACAGCTCAGTTTACATAAGTCTAGACTCAATAAAATTGTAAAATACAGACTCAAAAATATGTTGCATTGCAGGTGCGAGCTGTCGTCTGGCTTGTACTGACTTTAGTCTTCATGTGTCGTATTGAATTATCACAAGTATCATATAGTCAATTTTATCAATATTTGGTTGACTGTGATTTTTTGTCAACAATCTCCCCTATATTGATAATTGACAAAATGATATTTGTATATTCAATATTCATACCTGGACACATTTAAGAGCAATGGCGTAGCTCCTCCGTAATCAGTGCCGAGCTAGCAATAGCTCTCCCGTAAATAATGCTCTGTTCCTGTTGTCCATTCTTTTCCCAAAGCACATATACATAATGATAGAAAATATGCTATAATGATGTGAATATAGCAAAGCAAATATTTCTCCCCCTTTTGGCATTTATAAAAAACATATAAAATAATAACTGGCAAGCACACTAATAGATGATATTGCATAGAAACTAATAAAACTACCGAATGTCTCAAGAGTCACAAATAAGAAATAAGTCTACTACAATCAAAGTGCATAAAAGCAACTACATCAACTAAAATCCAAAATGCAGAAAACATAAACTACGATCCTCAGTAGCAGCAGCAAGTAGACATCCATATCCATCATCGAGCTCGTGAAGGCCCAGCGTCGTCGGATGGATCAGTGAAGGAACGACGAGGGTCCACGAAGGCCGCATCCGGATCCAAGTAGCGGATAACCCAAGGGTCATCGATACGATATCCATCGCGAGCAGGGTCCCGCTCCATAGGAATAGGCATAGAAGGATGCTGGGACATGGAGTACCGAATGTCGTGCAATGAGTTGCTGATGGCACTCATCTGCAGGGTAGTCCGATAGTCAAGCTGAGTCCAGCGATCATCCTCTAAAGTGAATTGATCGCGGAGCATAGTCTGGAGTGACTCAAGAGTAGCAGCAGGAGGAGGAGCATCCTGTCCAAGAAGAGGGGCATCGGGCTCATCGTCAGAGTGCTCGGACACAACAGGTGAGCCAACTGCTGCCTGAAGCTGCCGTGCCTTAGAGAGGAAGGCAGGGACAGGAAGGAACTGGCACACATCAAGAGGTACACGAAAAGTACGAAAGAGCATAGGAAGATAAAGAGCATAAACCAAGGATCTTGGTTTCTTCCTAGCGTTAATCATCCAGTCCATCATGGTACGTGGAAGATTAAATGGAACATGAAAGTGGAGATGATACAAAGACGAGATTTCAATGTAGGTAACCTCATCGGTGGATCCCACTTTGGGCAGAATAGTGTTAAAAATAATCCGATGAAGTTCATAAAAATAGGGATTGAGAAACTTGGCCAAAAGCTTGCGAGGATGTGTGTTAGGGGTACACAAGCTTTCTGATTGCCCGTCAGTTTGTGGATGATAAGCAGTACTGAATCTTAACTTGGTTCCCAAACTTTGGTGTAAGCTCCGCCAAAAATGGGAAGTAAACCGCGTATCCCGATCTGATACTATACTAACTGGAACACCGTGCTGCCTTACTATCTGCTTCATGTACATTTCTGCTAGCTGTTCAGTAGTCTGTCCAACTCGAAAGGGAAGGAAATGAGCGACCTTCGTGAGTCGATCTATTATTACCCAGACTGCATTCTTGCCAGCCGGGGATCTAGGTAAACCGGTCACAAAGTCCATCGAGATGTGCTCCCATTTCCATTCTGGGATAGGAAGCGGCTGTAGCAACCCTGCTGGTCTCTGCTGCTCGGCTTTCACCTGCTGACATACCAGACACTTGGATACAAATCTCGCTATCTCTCTTTTCATGCCATTCCACCAAAAGAACTGCCTGATATCTCGATACATCTTCGTTCCTCCTAGATGAATGGAGTAAATAGAACTATGAGCTTCGAACATAACTTCTTGCCGAAGGTCTCCACTCGGTACACAGAGTCTGTTTCCAAACCTGAGCGTACCATCCTCTTGAATCACTAACTCCTTCCTACGGCCTGATTCACACTCCGACCGTAACTTCTGAATCTGTGGATCTCCTGCTTGTGCTGCCCTTATCCTCTCCACTAAGGTTGACTGAATCTGCATACTGGTCATTCTTCCTATATTCCTTGACAAAACTACTTCGATTCATATACTCTGAAGGTCTTCTAAAATATGCTTCTACGAGGTCAGGATAAAGGCACTGTTTCTCCTACTCAGTGCATCTGTAACTATATTCGCATTGCCTGGATGATACTGAAGATCTAAGTCAAAATCCTTCAGTAGTTCTAACCATCTTCTTTGCCTCATGTTCAAATCTCGCTGCGTTAACACGTATTTCAAACTCTTATGATCAGTATAGATCTCTACCCGATCCCCGTACAAATAATGCCTCCACAACTTGAGTGAAAATACTACAGCTGCTAACTCTAAATCGTGAGTCGGGTAATTCTTCTCATGGTCTCGAAGCTGTCGAGACGCATATGCTATCACCTTTCCGTGCTGCATCAATACACATCCAAGACCCTTTCCAGATGCGTCATAATATACTGTAAAGCCTCCCGCTCTTACCGAAAGCGTCAAGATCGGGGCTGAGATCAACCTCTTCTTCAATTCTTCAAATGTTGCCTGACAGCTAGCTGACCAAACAAACTCTACGTCCTTGTGCGTCAAACGCGTTAAGGGCGCAGAGATCCTGGCAAAGTCTGCCACGAACCTTCGGTAGTAACCAGCTAACCCTAAGAAACTTCGTACTTCTGCAACCGTTCTCGGGACTGGCCAATGCTCCACGGCCTCAATCTTCTTCGGATCCACTGACACTCCTGCCCCAGAAATTACATGCCCCAGGAACGAAATGTGATCTAACCAGAATTCACACTTGTCGAGCTTCGCATAAAGTTGATGCTCCCTCAATGTCTGCAAGACAGTCCTAAGATGTTTCTCATGCTCCTCTTCACTGCTGGAATAGACAAGAATGTCATCTATGAACACCACCACAAATTTATCCAAATACAGCAGAAAGATGCGGTTCATTAAATCCATGAATACTGCGGGTGCGTTGGTTAGTCCAAAGGGCATTGCTAAAAACTCATAATGCCCGTATCTAGATCTGAATGTTGTCTTCGGTATGTCTTGCTCCCGGACTCTTACTTGATAGTATCCCGACCGAAGGTCGATCTTGGAAAAGACACTGGCCTTGCTTAACTGGTCAAACAGGTCATCAATCCTTGGTAGCGGGTACTTATTCTTCACTGTTACTGCATTCAGCTTGCGGTAGTCGATGCACATCCTCGTCGACCCATCCTTCTTGGGGACTAGAATCACTGGCACGGCCCAGGGCGATTTACTGTCTCGGATGAATCCCTTAGACTTCAACTCTTCCTCATGTTGATACAACTTATCCTGTTCTGACGGCGACCTTCTGTAAACTCTGTCTGCAATAGGCCTCGTTCCAGGGTTCAACTCAATGCTAAATTCTACCTCTCTGACTGGGGGTATCCCTGGGAGCTTATCAGGGAAGACGTCGAGAAAATCTTCGACCACTCTCGAAATCTGTCCTGGCTCTGACACTACTGCTGAGATGACGCCTCCGGCCTGATTCTTCAAGGTTCGAGTAAAGATGAACTGCTCCATCCCAAGAACGCTGAATATGACCCTACCTCCTCTACAATCAATTGTCGCATGACTGTCTCTCAACCAGTCCATGCCAAGAACGACATCAAAATTCCCCATAGAGAATTCAATCAATGATGCGGGCAGTAAATGCCCACACACCTCCACCGGACATGAAAAGCGCACTCTGCTAACTTCTACGAGTCCATTGCCGATGAGTATATCCATCCTCTCCGGCAATGCCTCAAACTCTAATCTAATCCGTGTAGCATATTGTGCAGAGATGAATGAATGAGTAGCGCCTGAATCAAATAATGCTACAGCGGGAAATGAGGTGACGAGAATTTTACCTGCCACCACGTCACTAGACGCTAGAGCCTCTCCCAAGGTCAATGTGAGAGCCTGGCCCCGCGGAGCCCCTTGTTGCGGCCTTCCTCGACCATGTTGTTGCTGCCTCTGAGGGCCTTCGGCTTCCTGTGCCTGGCGGAACATCTGAGCCTGCGTTGGTAGACGCTGGGCTAGGGGCCTTACTGCTAATATTGGCCCTCCACTCAGGGTTGCCACCGGAGCTGGCAATGCTGGAAACTGCTGAGCTGGCCCTCCTGGCCTCTGCATCATAGGACAAGTGGAAATACGGTGGTCTGAACTACCACACCTCAAGCATAAGCCATTCGCTGACCGGCACACCTCCCTCGTGTGCCCTGCCTTCCCACAGAATGTACAGCCCTGGGGTGTTCCCTGACGCTGTTGCTGGTTTCTCGGCTGCTGATGCCGAACTGGCGCTGTATTAGTTGACACGGCCGTCCTCCGCGGCGCTCCTGCATCATGAATACGTACACCGGGTGCTGGTGCCGATGTTCGCTGCATTGCTCCTCCTCCAACCTGGGAATGAGATCTCTTCTGACCTCCTGTCCTCGATGCCAACCTCTGCTGGGTAAGCTCGTACCTCCGAGCGACCGTCAAAACAGCGTCAAACGTCTGGTAGTCGTATCCTTCCACAAGCTGTAATAGTTCCAAATGAAGTCCCTGCTGGAACCTCATAGCTTTCTCTGGCTCCGTTGCCACCATTGCTGGTGCAAAACGGCACAATCTGCAGAACTCTGCTGCATACCCATCTACGGTCTTGCCTGCTTGCTTGAGACTGATGAACTTCTGCTGGAGCTCATATCGAGCTACTACGCCAAAATACTTGGCCTTGAATCTGTCACTGAAGGTGGTCCAACGAACAGGGCGTCTTATACCAACTTCTTCTGATGCCCACCAGTCGCGGGCAAGATCCTGAAGTACCAATTTGACCTGATCAACCTTCTCATCATCTGGAACCTTGGCTGCCACAAGAATGGCTTCGATGTCTTGAATCCAGGCATCCGCAGTGATGGCATCCTCCGTGCCATCAAAATACCTCGGGTTCAAGTGACGGAACCTTCCTGATGCTCCCGAGTCAACCCCGGCACTCCTCTCAAGAGCTAACTGAATCCTTTGGTTCAGCAACACGTTCTGCTCCTGCTGCCGAGTCTGTTGCTGTTGGTTAGTGACAAAAAACCCCCGGATGTTCTCCAGGAGTGCTACGGCATCTGGTACTGCTGTCGCTGCTGGTGCTGCAGGAGTTTCAATAACCTGCGGCTGCACTGCCTCTGGTTCTATTTCTGCTCGTGCCTGCACTGGAGAAGGTTCTCTCCCCTGTTGCTGCCCAGTCGAGCCATGCTCTTGCTGCTCTTCCTCATGGGCCTCTCCCGCTGCTGAGAATGAAGCACCCTATAGAGAAGAATATAAGATTATCAAGTCCGGACGAAGAAGATTTCGAGGATGCAAGTCATGTTAGAGATCGAGGCAAGGACAGAGAATTCAAAACAGAATTTCAAAGGAAACAAGTTTTGATTGAGACTCCTAATAATTCGCAATACCCCACAAGTCTGAAAATCAGACCTGCATGGGCCACCACTAAAACCTTGTCACGCCCCAGTACCGAAATACGGAGACGGACTAGGCCAGCTACTCCATATGAGGTACGTAACGTCATACGGCGATCGTGGCTGTCGAGAGACTAGGGGGTACATGCTACAATCAAGTCTCCTATGGTCCCACAGAGTTCTATGTCTCAATCAATCAAATCACATCAGCAAATAAATGAACATTAAAGATAAAGCAGTAAGGCGTCCCCGACGCTTCATCAAAATGATCATGAGAGACTAGCTTTATAATTTAGCTATCTCAGAGAGTCAGGAGTACAAAATTATATACAGCTGCAGTCTGTTTAATTACAATTATGTACTGACACAAAATATTGAGTAATCCGGCTAACAGATGCCGGTGGCTAAATGCCGCAAAGGTATAAGCAGGAGTGGTGGAGAAGAAACTCACTCGAGTCCCCGAATCGCCATGCTCCTAGTATGTACCATGGATGTCAGGAAGGAAGATCGTGTCCTCAGGCTCTGCTATGGGATCTGGCCAAACAAAACCAGCGGGGTCAGCCCCGAATAGCAAGTACCGCCAAAGGGGCACAAGAGTTAAGATTAAAAACCCAGTTAAATAGAATGATTGATAATAGTAATACTTATGCTACCATTATAGGGTAACGCCACATCCTCGAACCCATATGGCACCCTTACAACCAAACAAAGACAAAAGGTGCCGCATGGAGTCGGGACGCATCGTACTCTATAACTTTCGCATAAGTTAAAGGGTATAAACAATAAAATCTCCTGATCGTGACTTCGGTCGACAGCCTATCGTGGCACAATAACCAACCCAACAATCAAACAAGAACATGGATTGGATCATGCACCATAATAGACCATGTTCCTCAGTCATTCATAGAAGTAGAACTTCATAACCAGAATAAGTCTTCCGTTCATAACTTCGGTCCACAGCCTGTCATAGTACGATAACCAACCCAACAATCAAACAAGAATATGGGTTGGATCACATACCATGACAGTCCGCTTCCCTCAGTAATTCACGGAAGGTAATAGGATACAAGTAAGTCGTTTTCACGGCCAATCAAGTCTACGAGTTTCTAGTGGGACGAGGTTATCCTCGCATCATGTTATTTAGAAATCCTCAGATCGTATCTTTCCAGCAAGGCTAGCCAACCCAGGGGTTCGCGTAGACAGGTATGATTGAGCACAGGTCCCTCGTAAGGCCACCTTGCTAAAATATATAGTATATAGCAGGAATTAATCGGATACAGTCATCCACTCGTTGCAGATGACACAGTATCCGTGGAGACCAGCCGGCGCGTCAAGACAGTATCTCAAGGCGGCTGGTGTAACACGATCTCGGGATTTTGCCCTCCCCATACATCTAGTATATTTATTTGCCTAATTTAACCCTAGGTGAAATCTTGGACTTTCATACTGTGGCCTGCATGATTATCCTCCTAAAGTCGTACTTTAGTACGAGTACCCCAAAGAGGATCCATGTCAATCAGTATGTCAATATGTTCTACCCTCCTTAGTGTAATGCATCATTGCAAATACGCCACGTGGAGTTACGAGTCATTTGTCGAGCATGAACAAGAACTGGGACATTCAGGTACATGTATCAGGTAGGAACACTTTGTTCTCCGGGGTCACATTAGTGCTCATATCATGCTCGGGACAAAAGGCGTAAGGATATAAAATGGGCATATAATATATATATATATATATAATAATAATAATAAGGTAACAAGATAGGGCACAAAAGTCCATGCGGCTCAAAGGGAATGAGTCCATGCGGCTCAAAGGGAGTGAGTCCATGCGGCTGGGTCAATACAGGTTCATGCGGCTGGGACTGCACGCTCATGCGGCTCAAGGAGCCCAAGGCGCATGCGGCTGGAAAGGCGGGTTCATGCGGACGAAGGGGTGTCGGCTTATGCGGCTGCGAAGGGAGCAATCGCCAGGCGGCCGGGGTTCAACAGCATATGCGGCTATGATCAGACGAAGTCCTATGCGGCTGAGCATGGGCGATACATATGCGGCTGGATGATGGATGGGCCTTATGCGGCCCAAAAACATTAGCACATATGCGGCTGGGTCAAAAGAACTCATGCGGCTGAAAGCTAGCCGCATGAAGTCCATGCGACTCAAGATAACAGGGGCTCATGCGGCTGAGTCTGAACAAGGCTATGCGGCTCAATTACTTGCCGCATGAAGATTCATGCGGTCAAGTACTCAAGCAAGTCTTATGCGGCTAGGAAGAACTTTCCATGCGGCTGAGCTCGAACGAGTCTCATGCAGCTGGAAAGGCCATGCGGCCAGAGACTTGCCGCATGAGCATTCATGCGGTCAAGTACTGCTCTTCTTCTCCACTTGTCCGAGAAGAGGAGCCAAACAACCATGGCTTCCAAACTACACAAAACCTTCATCCGGAGCCCAAATCGGAACTTTCTTAGGTCAAAATGGGGTAGAACGAGATCCTCTAAAACATGGAACCATCAAAACTAGGAAATAATAAGATTAAGTAGATCAAAACCCAAGAAATCCAAAAATAAAGTAAACCTAGATCTACAAAAATCAAAGCTTCAAAATAGAAACTTCCAAGTTCTAAACTAGTATAGGTTGAGGAGAAGAACATGTTTTGGCAAATAGTTTTGTAAGAAATCATTGACAAAATTATGGATCCATCCCTTGAGCAAGTTGGTACTTGCCTTGGTTGATGGAGGAAATATTTGGTTGGTGGAGGAAATAAATGAGAGGAAGTAAATGAGAGGAGAGAGAATAAGATAAGTTATATATATAGATCTTGGACCCATGGGTTCATGATGAACCATTGGTGAACCAAAAATAGGCTACCCAAATGAGCCAAAACTGTAGGCCCAAATGCAGAAAATAAATTAGAAAATAATATTTTGTCGAATATTTTTTGGAAAATACATGAAGAAAGACAGCATAATAAATATAGTATAAATACAAGGTAAATACAATTTGTCGATATACGTATTAAAATACGTATTCCAGGATCGGGGAGTGACAACCCATCGGGAAATTGAAACGTTCGAGCTTCAACAAGTTTTTCCCATGAGTTTGGCTCCGGGAGTTCAAGGTGTTCGGCCAAGTCGAAATCATCGAAAAAAATATCATTGCCCGTAACCCGTAAAAAAATATGTGTATCATCATGAGTTAGGTTGCAATAGAACATTTGTATAGCATTGCGATATATAACCGAGTTGGTGGTGACAAGTTCATCAAGACAAAGATCATGAAAGAGTGAATCATATTATGAAAAAATAGTAAAATTGAAAGGATGACCCGCAAACACCGGACGTGTCCGAAAATCACTAAACCATGCATTGGAAGCGTCAAGTGATACAAATATCTGGTCGTCATACGTGTTGGGGTCGAGTGGATGAGGTGGGTTGAACAACGGGTGGATAGGTGGTTGATTGGGTTGTTCAACGGGCGGTTCAACACGAGGAGGAGCATTCGAAGAGGACGCACCCTCGATTCGAAGTCTCTTCCCTCTATTGAACAGTCGTGGAGCCATGAAATAATAAAGACAATTGAGAAAATTGAGATGGAGAGAAGTGTTGAAATATACCTCAATGTGATGATGAAAGATGTAGGAGAATGGTGAGAGAAATCTTCTCCTTAAGTTTTGAGAAGAGATATGCTCTAGGAAGGAAGAACTAGGTTTAGGGTTTGGAGAAAAATAGTTTAGAGAAGTTTAGAAGGTGGCAGTGGAGGAGAGAGAAGAGGGAAACCCAAATATTTGTGTAAGGGTTCGGATGGTCGGAACATATGTGGACCATTCGAAGTCTCTTCCCTCGATTTGCGTGATATTTTTAAAAAAAAATTTCGAAGTGTTGGATTTTTATGACTTGCTTTTGACTTGGACTTGGTTTAATGGGATTTGGTTTTATTTAGTTCGGTTCCACTTTGACTTGGTTTGGTTTAGTTTGGTTTCTCATGAGATGAGGTGTATGGCTTAGATTTAGTGGAGAGGGATGAATGGTGGAGATTGGTTGGGCTTGTTATTGTAAGACCCAGTTTTCTGAAATTGGGATATTTTTGAAAATTTATTATTTTTATTATTTATTAATGGTGATTTAGTCATGCTATGAATTTTGGTGATTTTTAGTTAGATTAAAATTATTTTCTAAGTCATGGCTTATGACTTTGTGATTTTACTAGTGTAACCCTAGTGTAAACCCTAGAGATTTCATAACCTAGAGACCAACCATGACCATGTAAGCCTAACCATGTGATTAGGATATCAAATTACCACTTTTTAGTCAAAAAGGGTATTTTGGTAATTTATTAGAATTTATTTGGATTTATGTAGTTTATTATTATTTAATTAGTGGATTAGTGTCATGTTAGCTTCTAACCTAGTTTAGCACTAATCTAGAGGTTAGCCACTAACCTAGAAGACTAAGTGGAAGAAATTGCTTTATGTCATAAATATCTAAGGTTAGATAAATATCTAGATACTATGTATACTTAGATATTTAGGTAGACCTAAAGAAAGATCTATTGGTCTTTACCTTAGAAGCTAAGTTACTTCACCTAGAAGGAACCCTAAATATAAACCCTATCCCCCCATGGCAGCCCAACCCTACCCCCATCCTATATAATCACATCCCCTTATCATTCATGCCATTTTTTCATTGCACTTAAAACCTAGTTTTTCCCTCTACCTTCACACCCTCACCATTTAACCATTTCAACACCAAATTGAGCCAAACTTCTTCCATTCGAACCCCCTACTATTGAGGATGCTAAGGGGAGCTAGCTAGCTAGGTTGCATAGCATTTTGGGCACCATCAAGTGAAGAGGACACCCCCCCCTCTCCTTATTTTTCCATTGGATTTGCATCAATAGGTAAATGTCCATAAACCATGTTAATATTGTGTTTTCTCTTCATATTTGCATGCATCTAGGTACTAGGGAACTGTGGGTCAAGTTTGGTAGGATTTAGACTTGGTTTGGTGTCCGTATCGG